>APFE031660444.1:0-21593 GCA_000404065.3 Pinus taeda
ATTGTAGGACGACTTGAGTGCGTACTAATGACAGGGTCTTGGAGAAAGAATGACAAAAACAAAATTTAATTCTACTATGTGTAACATGCCTTTAGTACATGACAACAACCCTATCGACTTTTATGACTAGACGAAAACATCCCTCAAGGCTCTCAATGGGAGACTTAACTAAAAATAAAATATCTTGTTCGTGAAACTCATGAGTCAAGCATTATAATAATTTTATTTTTCTTCTTTGCATCTTTTACATAAAATCATAATTACATGGCAGTAAGAAGACCGAACATATTTACACTCTTCAACGCTCCCTCTTAACTAGGTAGTTATTCATAATGGTACTTTGTCATCCTCAATCTAAAGAATTTGTCATAAGAAGAATCGGATTGGTAACTTATCTATATATCATAATATGAACGAAAATTGTCACATAGGAAGGCCTTCACTAACAAATTTATCTCTCCACAGGATCTGAGCTCAATGCTAGTGATTGTAATGGTTCATAAACACCCTTATCATTTCTCTCTTAGAACATACCCCACCTGGGTTCTTAGGTTGTGTTACACTAGGAATATTCTTATATTGGATTCCAAATTCACCATTCTTATCTTGGATTCCCAATCCTCCAAGAATGACTACTCTTATGATGGATTCCCTATCTCATCCTCAAAGAGCATTAGATTCTAGATGATTACAAAATCCTCCATTTTGTCTTCCTAAGTGAGGACCATAATAATGTGTCTATCTCTCTCTCTTAATTAGGGAGTACATATATATTTCAATAAAAGAAGGTACAAATTCCTAGAGAAGAAATGTACATAAGCTCCCTCTTGCTTAGGAATCTACCAAGTTTATTCCAAGTAATAAATGTGTTTCTAGGCTCCCTCTTAATTAGGGACCTACAACAGCTCCTCAGGTGGAGATGAAAAGACAAGCAACTTCTTGAAGAGCTCCTTCCTTCAATTTAATGGATTTATTATTTGTTATGGGGTCCTCATCTCTTGGGATTTCTTGATAGGGAATAAACCACCCATCACTTTCATCCATGATTCAGTCATTTCATTATTCCTTTCATGAGAAAGTGATCCATCAGTCTACATCTGGCCTTTCTTCATGTCATGATGCTTTCTTCATACTATATTCTTTGGAAGGATATTACATACTTCTACGTGGTTCTCTTGGAAGACATTCATAGTTCTTCCCTTGGTAGCCTTGCATAAGCTCATCCACATATTTGTTCAAAAATAAAGAAATGAACATTAAAGGCATTACCTTTGTGATGGTATTTCATCATAACATATTGTAGTTTGCATCAAAATCCTGCATACATATCGACACATATCCCAAAGATATATATTTTCAAGAATCCCTTTCTTTTTGAGTCTCCATCAGAGTCTTCATATTTTCCAATGAGATATCCTAGTCAAATATTCTCGATTCTTCAGATGTTGATTTAATTTATCATTTTTAATTTTCCATGATCTATTCCTTCCTTTCTTCACACATTTAATTCCCAGGAGCTTCTAATAAGAGTTCCTCAATTATAGTCAACCAGATCATACTTCACATCAAGACATATTATGTTCATTTCATATAGCGAATGTGTGACCCATGCATTCCTACAACCCTTTGAGAGAGGATATCCTTACTTTTATCATCCTATTAAAATATATTATTGGTTCATGATATATGGAACAATATGACATGACTCGCACAACATCAAATGTAACTACACATACCTCATTTTTCCTTTTGGTCATCAAGACTCCATGCAAAAACTTCTTATGAAAGAGCTTCAATCCCTTGATCTGCTTCACTTTTATATCAGCATAGCATCATCTCATTCATTCCACAAGTTTGAAATTCTTGATGAAACACTCGCTTCCCCTTCTGCTCGGTGAAACTTTCAATGAATATCCCATTAGAGGATCTTGAGGATATTAAATATCTTATTCTGTAGATGTCACCCTTTTGATTGATGTATGATGAGCCTTGCCTTATATGACTTCTTTCTTAATCCCATAAGTGTCATTTGAGCTTTCAATGAGTTTTCCAAGAGCTATATCCTTCATAGTTGACTGCCATAGATTTTGTTCCTCCTTCATATTATCTATGGTGATGTGATGAGCTCTTACTTCTAATGCTTCTACCATGATGTAATCTTCTAATATGACTTATCCTATCTTATTTCCAATGATTCCTACCTAGATAGCAATAGTTTAGAGAACTGAAGAGTACCTTAGTGGAGGATATTATCTCATTGATAGTAGAGATCTCTCGCTTCCTCCTTCTTAAGCTTCTTCATCTTAGGGATTTTCATTTCTTCAGTAATATGGGATTCTTCATAATTTCTTGTGTTATTTCCCTTCTTAAGTTTAGTACAATCTCTTCTATAGTGCCCATATTCATGACATCCATACCATTGAATCTTAACCATGTTCTTTTTCTAAGGATAAAATTTACCAAACTTTCCTTTTCTCTTTGTGATAACAACATATGGTTGATTTTTCTCATTTGATCCTACGTTATTTTTTTCCTTTATCCCCATTTCTTAAATATTGCATAATAACCATAGATCATGGAAAGGAGTGACTTATTTCTTCCCATAAAGACTTGAAGTGAAGTTGCCCCATTCCTCCAGTAGTGCATTTAATACTATAATGGTGATTTCTTTGTCAAACATTATTTCACCGAGATCTTGAAGTTGATCTCTTATTTGTGAAATCCTCATGAAATATGAGGCTATTTTTTATTCCTTTGAAATATTCAATTTGTAGAGTTATCTCCTTACAAAGATGACTTCTCTTGCAGTACTTATGGAAAACAACTCTAGCAATTTTTTATATATATCTTTTGAAGTGCTTCATTTTGATACACGTGGGATGAGGTGTCCTTAATGAATTATATGAGAATACTCTAGGCCATCACTGCCCTTTTATGTATTTAGCAAATGATTGGGAACATTATTTAGGAGGTTGGGTTATTGATCCCTTAATGTGCCTGATGACTTCATTCTCAATAAGATTTAGATCTGTTCTCTTCTTCCATGCAAGAAAATTTTAAGCCCCAACTAATTTGGTGCTCTCCTGGTAAAAACTACATTCTGATAGATTTATATGAAGTCATAAATATACTTAGTTGAGTAGATGTTTCTTTCTCCATTTTCTTCCTCCTTTAACTTGATAGTGATATAGATAGCAGAAGATTACTTCTTGATAAATTCTTTCTACAAGAGTATTCCTTGATCCATTTTGGAGAGAGAACACTTCGATGGAGTTCTTCAAAGCTTAAATCTTTGCTTTAATGACAGAGAGGTTCCTTCCAAAACCCATTCAATGAAGATGACAATTTTATTTGATCTAGCCTTCTTAGGTCTTTTGAAAAAGCGTCACTCCTTAGATGATGGTTGAGAGATGATCTCGGAAATTGTTCTAGGGATTTTGATATTTTTTTTTCTTCCTCATTGATTACTATCCCAAGAATTGTTTTTCTTCCTCCTTAGAAGTATAACATAGAGAAAAAGATGCTTACGTGCATGACCTACCACTACTTGGTGAGAAACAAGGTGTACAAAGCAAGAATCAGAATTTTGAAGGCCAAGTTAAAGAAAGCATCAAGGAAGAGAAAAGAGCAAGATAGACTCCAAATCTTGGCTGAGGCTTCGTTAGCCCAACACAACACTTGGTGAAAGACACTTAGCCCAAATTTTAAGAAATTTGGGAAACTGTTTGCAAATTTTGAATTTTTGGCCTAAAAAACAGATTTTTCTACCTAGTGCGCCACGCCACCTGGCGCGCGCTATTGCTAGGGACCTCCTTTTGAGGAAAACTTAGAATTTTTACATTCCTCATGGAAACATATGAATGTCCCTCACATGGCCAAGAAATTTTGACAAGTTTTGAGCTTCCAAAAGGGTCAAAAACACCCCAAAATGACCTTTCTGCCCCTTTTTTGCCACACAAGAAGCAGTGTTGGGAGTACTCATTTTTCGAGGGGAAAATGAAGACCAAATTCACAAATTCCACTTGTTCTGGATAGTAGACAGGTAGACCCTTCCAGAAAGCCCACTTGGATCAAATTTGATGCACGGGAAGGCCTCCAAATGCAGCTCCAAAGTGGCACAATGCATAGGGACAAGAGCGCAGTGCACAAAATGAAATTTTGTCATTTTGGTCAAACAACTCTGCTTTTTGCCTAGTTTCTTCTCATTTTGAATTTTTCTTTCTAATAGTCAAACTGATAATTTAATTTGATGTGACTTGATGGATTTTGATGTAAATATGTTAAATTTTCACTCATAGAGGTAGATTCATCCATGAAAAGGTAGTTTGCAACTGAATGAATCAGTTTCCTAGTTTTTAGAGGTAAGTTGTTCCACTGCCTACTTTTTAGTTCTCATTTTAGATCTTGTCAAGAAAACTTTGAAACTTATGAACTCGACCCCTAAAGGCTAGGATGAGTTGTTTTTTGCCTATATCTACTAGTTTTTCAGTCATTAGCAAAGGTTGGACTTTTGGGAAAGCTTGGAGCATTATTATACACTCATTTCAACAGCTTGGCAAAGGAATAGACGAGGGTTTGCAGCACTTTATGGGATTCTTATGGCAACTTGATTTGGTATTGTGTTTCCTTCTGTAATTGCAAGTTTACATGTGTTTTATGTATGCCATTATCTTTCTCTGTTCATCTCAACTAAATGAAACAAGGATAAAGGTAGAATTCATTGAATTGTAGTGCTCTACCTAGGGTTTTGTTTAGTTATTTATGTTTTCAACTATTTGAAGAGGATCCCTGAGACTTTCGTTCCCTCTTCAACTCCTCACCAGTCTAAAATCTCTCCATCTCACTGAATTTGAAGTACTAAGTCATTTTCCTACCTCGCCCCACAGAGATCTCTACAAAATTGATCCCATTCCCCGGACCGAAATCCACCTTTCACATTTGGGCCAAACAAATATCATCAAATCAATCAAACTCTTTTGAACACATACCTAGCCTAAAATCAATCTTTACATCAGTCATCTCAATTCTCATTGATCATATTTTACTGAGATTGACATGGAGAGAGCCCTCTCCCGACTTGGTAGGGCTAGCTACCAGGTTAAGCTTGGTTTGATGTTACCCTAGATCCTACCTTTCTCAGTGTGAGTTAGATTGAGGCACTAACAACATAAACACCAAAGCCTAAAATAGATAAAAAGAAAACTGCACAAAAGGAATAAGGACACATTTTTCTTCACAACTTTCACTAATAGACACACACCACACTATTTCCATTTATCATGTAACATGGCCCATAACCCATACATTATGGTAACAATGGAAATTCATCATAAAGGAATGCACATTCTTAATGTTCTAGATATATCTACCAGTATTTGGATAAATTGGTAATTCCACTTTATACAGATTTTCAAATGAATTTTCAAGGAGACCTCAAATAATAAGTGAGGAGAGAATTTGAGCTTTAAATTCCAAATTTTACAGAAACTTCAAATAACTTCATATTAGAACCATCCCAATATAACCACCTATGAAAACTACATTGTTTTCTAATAACATATTATTTTATTTTTCTTAACGAATCATATTTAATCTACACCTGCCTCCAAAATTATCCATCTAAGATTCCTTTAACATGAAGTCACGTGATCTAGAAATAATTATGAATAAAAATATAACTATGACTTTATCAAGTAAAATTTGGGCTTCATTTAGGAGATCTAGATTCCAAAGTACATATATTTCACAATATTTCCAATTACATTAGACTACTATGGCACATCATTTTGAAAGTCCTATATTTCATGTTTAATGCATGCGTAGAAATAATAAAAGGGCATTTTGATCAGTTTTATAGTAATACTTTGTATAAGTATTTGTTAAATTTAATTAACTTTCATGGTCCTTTGAATTATATTATTACAATGAGGACATATGTTTTCAATTATTAATTATTATAATATTATGTTTTATATTTACCATAACTATTATAATATAATATTTTATATTTATTTTTTTCTGGTAACTATATCTACAAAGTATTTATACTAAACATAGACTATGGAATTTAACTTTGCTAATATCCACTATTCCCTGTTCATGGAGAAAAAAGGCATCAAGAGACATGGTCTCCTTAGGATTAAAAAATTAATTCGTGACATCTAATATGGATTTTAGAGATGGAAACTTACCATTTTATTCTGATCTATAGGATCTTCGGCCTTGGAATTATCACACCTAACATAGCAAACTGATCCTAGAAGCATTGTGCCCATCCTCAGAGATCGTTGTGTAATCTTTCATTGTCAGAACAAGAATAAAGATCCCACATGGTCACACTGTCTCGAACTCGGTCAAGGATCAATTGGTTGATGATGAGGAATCCTTCCATTCATGCAGATCTGTCAACCCTATCTCCAAGCTTCTAGCTAAACCCATGAATAAATAGTTAGCATATAGGGACATGACTCAAAAATTCACTTAAATTCAATCAAAAATAGAAAAGCAATGTGAGTTACGTGCATTTAACTCTTTTCATGTATGAGTAGGGTTTAGGGAGTGATGTAGATGATATGGTGGGTAGTAGGAGTACTTTCATAGGAAAAAGATGATGAAAATAGGGATAAGAGCTAGAAACATGGGGACAAAAATGGGAACCAACATCCCCCCATGCCAATTCGAATGAATGTCCTCATGCATGTTGCCATAGTATGCCAAAAATAGTATTGACATGGTAGCAAAAGAAACTTTGGTCAAAGACCAGTGGCCTTAACCAAGACGTCCAACCCATGCTTAATTGGAACAAAACACTTCTGAAACTACAAAAGCAAGATCTTGAGCACTTAGCTTTTTAGTGGGTTTTGTCCTAGATATTTTCCAACGTAGAAATTGCTTTTTTTTTTTTTCTGCTTTATCTCATCATTCCGGGAATAAAATTAAAGATTAGTTTCTCTTATATAATGGTTAAATTCTTTGACATACTAAAATAAGACTTGATACGTGTTTTATTTCATACGAAGTTTAACAATCTTTCTCTGTAACTTCACTAAATGAATACTCACATTTTCTTTTGTTATAGGACTCATATTTTTCATGGGTGTTGTCGATAGTTGAGAGGCACTACCTCCTGGTGTTTTTATATGACCTTTCCCTCATGAGGAATCTTGTTGAACTTCTTTGTTGACATTTTAACTAATATTCTTGTTGGGCAAGGACTAAATAGGGAACTGTGTTTCCAAATCTTGTGCAATGTCGAAGGGGATGTGTGTTGTAGATGCTAAGACAAGACATTCTTCAGGGGAAGAATGAAATTCCTTTCCATCTGAGTGAAGATAGGAAATAACATCAATAGACTCAGAATTTATAACTTTAGGAGTCTTAAGTTTGTTCATGCTTCTAGTTCTTCAATAGCCTTTGATCAAAGTCTCTACCTTGGACATTGCTATAACTTTGGTTAGAAAAAGAGTTTTCCTCTACTTAGACTTTGGTTTGGTCCTACGTGAGCTTCAGGAGCTTTAGATGTAGGTTCTTTACCTTTCGACCCTATAATATTATTTGGATCAAGTTAGTCTTTACGACTCCTAATCTGCATGTACCTTCGCTAATTTACCCTTCTGAATTTTGAAGATGACCCCTCTTTCACAGTATTAGAACAAGGTGTCGATTCACGAGGGTTTTCAAAAATAGGAGAGATAAGGTTATTTGTAAGGTAGGCATCATTTGGGAATGTTATGACAAGGTCTCTCTTCTATGCTTAAGTGATTATTCCACCAACCGTTGTCGACCTTTGAACCAAGTCTCTTCCCCAGGAAAATTTTCAATCAAGAATTCTTCTGAATACCTCCACTATTTTGTAACCTCGGCAAAAGCTACCATTTTAATAAGACTATGGTGATATAAGGTTTTCTCGAGGTTCCTGCTCGCTGATTGTAGCTGTCGATACAATTTATGCAAGCTTAACTTCAAGAAATGTGAAATATTGATCTTGTTATCTTCTGCAAAATGTGATAATAGTCAAATGTGATATAAAAACACTATAGCATAATTTCCCTCAAAGGTAACATAACGATGTAACATGGTGATTAAAGGGTGCCATTTCTCTTCGATACAACTCGATAGTAAAGTTTTCGTCTAGTTGATTGACTAATAGGTTGGATTTAGGAATGAAGAAAAATTTGGAATATGTAATTGCAAGCCCTTGAAGAATGATTCACCCATAGAGGGTAACAATATAGTGCAGCTAAGAGACTCCTCGATAACCTTAAAATCCAAACTAACAACTTTAACATGCTCTCCATCAAAGTTCTGAGCAAATTCGATGACTACTTTATCATTATCTCCTTGAAATTTTCTTAAAAATGGAGACCAACCCCCCTCCTCAAGAACTTTGTTGCATTGTTGATACTCAAAATTGTAGGAAAAATGGCCAAAGATTGGCTCATGGGATTCAGCTCGCATGCCTGTGTAAAACCACAATTTCCAAATCCAACTAAACTTTTTAACTCTCTGCCTGCAATACTAAGATAGGAATACAATTCCCTTATGATTAAAAAATAAAATGGTTGCCTTGATGTTGAAGAGAATTGTCCCCATCATGTCGATGACTCCACCCTCATAGTTCTAATGATTTCACCCTCATCATGCTTCCATGGGAATGGTTATCACGATGACAAGTAGTACAAGGCTGAAGATGTGATAATAGCCATGGTTCATATGCGGTTTAGGTGGAGAAGTTTGATAATGATTAGGATAACGGGGAGGATTTAACATGAGATGAAAGGGTTGAAAAAGGTCTTTTAGGAATGATTATAGGGATAAGGTAATGATTATAGGACTAGGAGTGTAAGGGTTTTGATATGAAACAAAGGGTAGAAATGTTTAGGGAACTAGCAGTTGCATATCACTCGGCAACATTTTAACTATTCTCAATTAAATCTAAACAAATCATGAGAATATACCTTTCTAACTCAAAATGATTTACCATATTGAGCTGTAGAGATCGACCATATTTGGTTGATAGTAGAAGAGGACACTAATCATGAAGCGATGCTTATGAAAATGAAGCATAAACATCAACTGTTCCCTAGAAATGTTGTTCCCAAAATAGATTCACAATAACAAATTTTACTTTTTAAATATTAAAGCATAGAAAGTTGTTAAGTACAATAAAACTTGGAGTACAAAATCTACAAGTTTCTCGTTGATTTAATGTCATGAAATCTGTTGAAGGTTGTGTTTAGAACATGGTAAGCCTCCTCACCATCCCATAAATTTTAACCAAGCCAGTGATGATATCTACCTGAGGAATTTCATATTTAGAGAGCTTGAATGACTAGAAAGAAAGCTCTAGGGGGGTTTCTTTTCCATAATTATTATTCTAAGCTCAGAAAAGAATAATTCTATACCCAACAAATCCATAACTACTGCTACTATATAATTTTAATGAGCCTAAAGTAGCCATTTCTCTAGTTTGTCATATTTAGAGATTCTATACCACCCAAAGGAGACACCAAGGGGCTTCTTTTCTCTAAGTATTTCCTTAATTTCGAAAAATAATAAATTTGTACTCAAGGAATCCCCAGGCTACCATTTTTCCATATATTTTTTATGATCCTAGCTCAATCACTTCTTGGGAATTTTAGTTTTTAAGAGTTGAAAATCATCCAAAGAAGACTCTAACATGCTCCTTTTCCATAAATAATTTGTCAAGTTCTAGCGAGAGTAGATAAACTTACCAATACCAAATTTGTCCTTCATTCTACATGAGTTGTTGAGGAGAAACACCTAAATATATAAATGTCAACCCACAGATTATATATATATATATATATATATATATATATATATATATATATATCAACCCAATGAAATAGCAAGATGTTGGTGATTTTCATGGACCAACTCCTTCTCTGGATCTCTTCTTACCTCCTACAAAAATTGTTATTTGGAGAGTGGTCGGTGATAAATCTTGAGTCGACGACCATTTATTACAAAAGTGGTGTGATTGCCATCAATATTTTTAATGCAGAATGAGCCATTTTTAGAAACCGCATCCACCTCATAGGGACTTATCCACCTAGTGGAGAATTTACCTCTAAATTATTTGAACTTACTGTCACAAAGCAAGGCCCTATCTCCTGGATGAAAAATCCTCTTTTATTAAAACTTTCATGCAAACGAGCTCTTTGATATTGCACCAACATGGTTCAGTGGAATGCATCCTATCTAATCTCGTCAAGATCATTCAACTACATTAACATTTGTTCTTGGGCTTAATTAAGAGTCATCATGAGTTGAGTGGCAGTTGAATATGTTTCCACTTGGAACCTAATAGGCAGTGACACCTACTTACCATAAAATAGCTCATATGAGGTGTGCCCTCTCACATTCCCCCAAATTATGTGATAAGACCATAATGACTCCAACAACTTGTCAACCCAATCCTTGTGATTTAACTGAATGGTCTTAGTTAAGATGGATTCTAACGCTTTGTTTGCACATTCCTCCTACCCATTGGCTTGGGGGTGGTAAGGAGTATATTTTCGATGTATGATTCGATATTGTTCAGTGAGAGCCTTGACTAACTTCAATGTGAACTTCGTACCCTGGTTAATAAAAAACTCACGGGGTAATCCAAATCTAGTGAAAATGTCTTCAAAGAGGAATTCCACTACTGCCTTTTCGGTTGCCACATACAAAGCCTTCACTTCCACCCACTTCGTATCATATTCGGTGTAAACTAAAATATACCTTTTCTTCTTTGACATGGGGGAGATATGACCCATGAAATCTAATTCCCACTTCACGAATGGTTTTATTGATATGTGTCTAAAGGGGTTGATATGTGTCTAAAGGGGCATCTAATTCGAAGGAACTCACCTTGCAATCCTCTGACAAGTGTCAAAACTGAATACAAACATTTTGACATATTTGAAAAGTCAGGGCTAATAATACCTAGTATGAAGGAATTTGTATGTGACCCTTTTGTCTGCAATGTCCCCCCCACATGGCTCACTATGGCAAGCATCCAACACATCAAATATCTCGTTTTCTCACAGACATCTCCTCATCATCAAGTCGGGTTTGGTGTAGAATAAGTCTTCGTTGATCTAGGAGTAGTTGGCACTACGACATATAATGTTATGTTTCTCCCTGGTAGAAAGATTCTGAGGCAACTTCCCTGACACAAGGTAGTTGTCAACATATGCAAACCAGGGAGTAATGGTAGATATGGAAAACAATTATTCATCTGAGAGTGGTACTTTTTTTGGTACATTTTCTTGCATGAAATTCATTTGAGACAAGAAGTCAACTGCAAAATTATCTCACCTAGGCCTATCAATAACAGTTATATTAAATTCTTACAAAAGTAGGAACCATTTAGTAATCCTACCATTAGTGATAGGTTTGTTGATCAAGAATCTAATGGTATAATCATTAGTATGGAAAAAAGTCTCATAAGCAGTTATGTAATGTCTAAATTTGCTAATGGCATGAAAAACTGCAAAAAATTCCTTTCCAGTAATAGATTAGTTCAGCAAGGGGAATAATCTTTCTAACAAAGTAAATGGCATGAGGAGAATGATCTTCCCTTTTTCCTAAAAATTCTCCAAGTGCGGTATCAGAAGCATCCTTGCAAATGTGGAATGGTAAGGACCAATTTGGTCCCTTAAATAATTGAATGGTGGATAGCGTGTCCCTTCATACCTGAAAATCATGCTGGCAATCATCATTCCAAACAAAATCAACGTCCTTAGTTAATAATTTGAATAAAGGGGTTTTAATTCTTGTAAAAGTTTTAATAAATCGAGGATAGTAACCAACATGTCCCAAAAATCTACTTACCTGTATTTGTGTACTGGGAATTGAAATATGCGAGATTACCTCAATATTGGTTGGATCAACTTTGATTCCTTCAAATGAAACATGATGGCCGAAGACTATCCCCTTAGTTTGCATTATTTTACATTTACTACTGCCAAGGGCTAGGTTGGCTTCTTGACATATAATCAACACTTTTTCTAGATTTACTAGAGCTTGGTAAAAATCATCTCCATATATGGTGAGGTCATCCATATAGACTTCTACATAGTCATGGATCAAGTCAGAAAAGATGGCTAGGACACCACGCTGAAAGGTGGGTGGGATGTTGAAAAGGGGAAAATGTAGAACCAGATAAGCATAAGTACCCCAAGGGAAAATGAAATTGATATTCTCTTGGTCTTCCTCAGCTATTTGAATCTAGTTATACCCTCTGTACCGATCTAGAAAAGAGAAATACTTTTTACCAGAAACTTTGTAAAGTACCTGATCAATAAATGACAGTGGAAAATATTCTTGTAGGGTTGCTTTGTTTAAATATCTGTAATCAATGCATATGCGCCACTTACTATTCTTCTTTGGAGCTACCACTAAAAGTGACACCCATCTGCTATCTGAAATAGGATAGGTAAAAAGTGCAACCAATAACTGTTGCAACTCATCTGCTACAACTTATTTCAAGGATGGGTTCATGCATCTCTGTGGCTACCAGATTGGTCTCATCTCCTTATTGGTGTAGATGTAGTGGATGCATGTATTTGGGTGTATTCCTTTCATGTCCAAATTGTCCTAGGCAAAAGCTCCTGAATTTTCTTGAACCATCCTCAACAATTTTTTCTTTTTCTTCTTCATTTAGCTCATTGCCAATATACAAAAATTTTCCTTCACTTATTTCAATTGGTTCCATCGTGAGATCATTTTTGTCCTCTATTGATGTAAATGAGGTAAATATAGCTAGATGACAAGCTTCCTGAAACTCATTACTAAAAACATGATGATAACCAGTAAAATAAATCAAATAATCAATATAAGAATGATTATATAACAATTGCTGCAAAATATGATCTTCCGATTGTTGTTGGAGACCTCTAGATTGTTATAATGATAACAAAGGAAACATACAATTCTATTCTCCATAAGGATTCTCTAGCTGAAAGACTAATTCAGTAGCAGTTTGATGCGGGGAGAAATTGACAAGGTTTGATTATATGAACCATTTGAAATGGCGATTTCTCCATTTGGGAACCCTATCACAACATCCGTAGTAGCTAACCAAGGGCATCCTAGGACTATAGGGATCGTGTTTTTTTAGGAGAAATAAAAATGAAATTGATGGGACATTTCTAGGAAGCCATGGTGACTACTATATATTCTAGATTTCCCATAGGTTTAATAATGGATTTATCTGCTAATTCTGAAATAATAGGTGTAGGTTTCATCCCTTGCAATTATAAAGATGTCATGGCTTCAAAAGTCATAACGTTAATTGTTGCTCCTCAGTCTACAAGGGTGCCTGGAAGAAGTACTCCATTTGTTTTGATGGTCACTATGGGATTTCCCGGGTCAATATATTTTAATGGTAAATCTGAGGTAATTATGGACATTTCAGTGATGAATTTTACATTTTGGTTCTTGTGTCCTTTCCTTCCTCGCCTCTTAATAGAGAGGTCTTTAATGATTTTAGTTAAAATTGGAATGTCCCTGATGGCTTGTAATAGAGGAATTTTAATACAAACATTCCTTAATTCTGATTCTAACTCATATTTGATTGGGATCTATTCCTTCTTAGCAAGTAGTCTTTTTGGGTAAGGAGGTTCATTTGGTTCTACCTTTTTTTTTCTCGTTGAGTGTGATTTTCAATTTGTTCTTGAGGATCCTCTTTCTAAATAATGAAAGCTGATTTTTCCTTATTGATTGTTTTCATAGATCACAGTTGAATCTCATTTAGTGGGACAACAATGATCATATAGGTAGGAAAAGGTTATAATTCCATATTTTGTATAGGATGAGGCTATTTACTATGGTTGGGATTAGCTATGGGCTATGGAAGCAACAAAGTAGGAGGAGTCAGGTTCAATGATGGTGGTTCCTGCAAAGATGATTGGTTTGACGACACGGGTAAAATATGGTGGAAAGGAGGAAGAGGGAGCGAGCATTGTTGATAATGATTTTTGTACCCCTGCTTATAAGGTTCAATGTTTAGATAGTATAACATACTAGGAATGTTTGAGTATGGAGGATAAGATTGGTTTCGGGGCTAAAAAGTGTTTCCATAACTATTTCCCCTCCAATACTAATTCCAAGGAGTTTTTAGTGATTAGGGATTGAACAAAGGAGGAGAATATGGTGGGAAGCTCCAATGTTGATTCTGATCATAGGCTTGAAAACTAGGACCTTGAAACATGCTTTGATTTGCGCTCCTCCAAGAGGTGGAAAGTTCTCGGTTGGATGTTCTAAAGAAAAAATCCCACAAACCTCAAAAACATTAATGGGACACTCCCTCTCAGCATGCTTATTTATGCATTTAGGATGAAATATTGCCATGGAAACCCTCTCATCTTCTTATATCTTTCTAAGTTTTATTGTGTCATGTTGGTTACCAATAATGTTTAGTATATCCATTTCGAATTTTTCCATTAACTTTCCTAATTCGACTCTAGTGACATCATTTGGTACATATTTCTGATTTCTTGGCACCTAATCTCAGGAATTGTCATGGAGCTTCTTTCCTACTTAATATCATCCCAAGAGTAGATGGTGTGTTCACCTAGGCTCATAAACCATCTAAGGGTTGCATCTTTTAGGGAGGATGGTAATAGCGTGAGCTTATGTGCATCCTCATAATAATTATAACTTGTAAATAAAATTTAAAATTCAAATAAGAAGGCATCTGGGTCTTTGAAGGACTTACCGTAGAAGAGTGGATGAGATTCCATTGGTATTTTTTAATAGTGATATTAATGGTTACATTGAGAATAGGAAACCTAAAAGTAGTTTGTACTTCTCCTTCTTCTTCTTCTGGTCCTCTCCTCCATCCTTTATGGTTCCCTCTTAATAGGTTGTGATGTGGGCCTTCTCCTTCCCCTTGTCATTCCTCATTGTTTCTTCCAAATATGTTACAACATTGACCTTCTCCTCCCCCTCGACATTCCTCATTGTTTATGTTCTCTCCTTCCTAGTTGGCCATGTCTACTATAGGTTCTTGAAGAGGTCTTCTCATCATTACTTGGTCAATAAGAGGTAGTGAAGGATGTTCCTTGACATTAATTGATTCTAGATCTGTGACGGGTTCTTCTAATGCAATTCCTTTACTCCCAAAAGTAATGTGTTCAACCCTTTCCTTGTCTTGATTCATGATCTCCCTCTCCAAAGCCACATTGTTGTCAACACCTCCTTCTTGTTGCTTTATTCCTACATGATGATTAGTATGATTAGTGATTGGTGTGGTTACTGGACCCAAATTTTTAGGAAACTTTGAACTATGAATTAATATGCCTTGACTATCCCTAGACCTACTTCTACTTCTACGGATAAAGAAAAGGAAATGAAAGTTCAAATATAAGTAAAAATGATCAGACTTTGGAGCATCCACACAATAGTGGATGTGTGGCTCTTCACTCATATCTTACCGTACTCTCTCTGTCATCTGACTACCTACAATACCCTTGAAACTCTATAATAACAATCTTACCTGAACCAAAATAGAACTCCCTGACAATGACACCAAAATGTTGAGAGTTGTAATTAGTGATTAAACCTCCCAATATTTAATTTTCAACCAAGAGTCCTAAGCACGAGTTGTACTAATGGTTCTGTTTGTCACCAAGTTTTTCGGAAGAAGACCCACAGGAAATAGTATCTCCATGCTAGTTGTCATTACTTCCCAGCTCAAGAATTTGGGGTTCTCATCACTCTGGCTACTTGCGCTCTTAGAATCTCTAATGATTTCCACCTCGATCAGGAGAAATCTCATCTTCTTGAAGTTTTTTGTAGTAATGGGTATAGTAGGCCCGAGAGACTCAAGACCTTTCAACGAGCCAACAAGATTCCTAGAGTAAAGCTTTCCTATGCTGATCCTATCACTAAGGTTCATCTCCCGTATATCCAGGGAACCACGAATAAGATTGCCCATATTCTTAAAAAGATGAAAGTCTCTTCCTCTTTCAAACCTCACCAAAACATTTAAAATTCCATTAGATCCATTAAAGACCCTATTGACCCTAAAGATACGAAAGGGGTCTACATCATTCCCTACTCTTGTGGTACCCCTTACATTGGAGAGATATGTAGGTCTATTAAGCAGAGAGTCAGTGAACATGTGGCTAACGTGAGACACAGTTGCTCCCACACATCAAACCTTTCCGAGCATTATATAAAATCTACTCACCATTTTTGCATTGAAGATTGCAAAGCCATTGCGAGGGTTGATCATTTCCACCACAGGAAACTCAAAGAAGTGATTGAAATTGAAATGCATGTCAATAACCTCAATAGGGATGATGGCTAGAAATTAAGTAAAAGCTGGATTCCATCTCTCTCCACTTGACCCTTCACTCCCTCTCCTTCCCCATTTCATTCCTTCTGGTTCTCCCTTCTCGCCTTCTAGTTTTTCGTCCTTTCCCCTTTCCGTTATTGCTGGTTCTCCTTTCTTCCCTTTTGGTTTCCCCCCCTAGATCTTTCCTTAATTTTATTTTATTTCTTCGTTTTGTTGTTGAAGTATGTCTGTGTTCTAATATTATCTTTCTCCTTCCTCTCTTTTTTTTGTGATTAGCTTTCCTCCTTGCTATTATAGTTCTTACTTTATATATATATTAAATAATAGATTAAAAATATTATATCTGATTAAGCAACTTATTCTATTATGAAGTGAATTTAAATATCAAGATAAGGATTTTAACATTATTAATCTCTATAATATCAAAAAACAATGGAAAACCATCAGTTTATCTTTAACCATCCTCCATTTTTATGAGTTTAGTTTCTCATTCTTCCATTCCTAGTCTTTTCTTTTTTATTCTGAAACTAAAATTATTATCATAGAAATTAATATAACGAATTATATTAAAAATAGTGTATTTAATATTAATCTCTATAATAATATTATAACATTAGTACATTATTGTTTGGATTTAATATTACAGTCCCCCTATAAGATTATAATAATAATTAATAATATTAAATTAAATATTATTCCATCAATAAAACATAGGGTCAGACCCTAACCCACTACACCTTTTAAACTAACTATTTATATATGACATTACTTTTAAACATCTAACTTATGATTTCTAAATAATATCAGTTTCCATTACTATTAGTCAAATCGTGACAAACTATTTGATTAATTATCTCTAGACATTACTACTACGATTATTAATATCAATTAGCTCTAAAAATTAATGTTTAATTCCAATATTCCACTTATAATACCAAAATTTAACATTTATTTATTACACAATAGTTACTTTGTAACTAAATTTAATTTTATCGTTTAAAATATCGAAACTAAATATTTATTTACTACATTCTTGTTACCTAACAACTATTTCCCAACTACTATTTTCCAACACCAAACTCTGGGTAGTGATGTAGCCTTGTTATTTATTCCCTCAGATCTATTGATTTCTCACCTTGTCCTGAGGATGAACCATATTAGCTGGTTCGAAACGTCGATCAAATCCTAGTGATGTGATTAATCCGAAAGACTAATATCAACATTATGGATAACAAAAGTCTTAGATCTAACATCAATATATAGTTTTCCTTGATAATGATCGTTAATTAGAGAATGATGAAAAACACTTATGAATTAAGAAAACTAGCACTCATCTCATTATGAGAAAGCATAAGAAATCTAAAGGAAATCAACTTAACTCAATTGCTATACAACTAGCTCACAAAATAGATGAAACAGATAGATCAATGACCTAAAACATAGCCTCTTTGAGGGGGAATCCTCCTTTACATTACACAAATGAAAAATTATTGGATGATACAGATGACAAGGCTTCCTTTCCATATATAGGAGTCTAAGTGGTCACAGTATAATTAGAGAAGACATAACAATAATAATGTAAGGGCAGAACAATAACAATAAGGGGTACAATAACAATAATAATAAGGGAATACACTAGTATTAAAGTGACCTAACTTGCCCCTTTCCTTCAAAAATGTGTTTTACTCAATGCTTGAGTATTTTTTGATGCTTTTGTATAATATTCTCATCCTCCCATGTAAAATCTTCAACGGGTAAGTTCTTCCACTTGATGAGATACTCTAAAACTGATTGATTTTGCAGTTTTTGAGTTCTTCTTTTTGTGACTGCTTTAGGTTCCAATACGATCTTTCCTTTGTCTTCAAGCTCTAGAAATATTGTTTGAACGGAGAGCTTGTCACCTATAACCTTCTTTAAGCATGAAACATGGAAAACTGGGTGCACTCGGGAAGATGTAGGAAGTTCCAATTTGTATACCATAGTACCAATCTCTTGCAACACCTTTTATGGGCCATAATACTTTTTTGATAATTTATTATCGTTCTTAGCTTCCTTGAGGGACATTTGTTTGTATGGTTGTAGCCGTAGAAATACCCAGTCACCTACATCAAAAATTCTTTCACTGTGATGTTGATATTCCTATTGTGTCATTCTATTCTACACCAAAGTGAGGTTCTCCTTTAAGAGTTGGAGAAATGTTTCTTGATTCTCGATGTGATATTCCACTACTTGAACCTTAGGATTATCTCTAAAACATGATCTGATGGACAATGGATGACACTGATGAAGCGTTATAAATGGGGTCATTTTTGCTGCAGTATTGAAGGAAGTGTTATACCACCATTCAGCGAGAGGCAACCATTTGACCCATTGTGTCTATTTATCAGATCCAAAGCAACAAAGGTATCCTTCCAAAAAAAAAACATTATCTCAACCTGCCCATCAGATTCAGGATGATAAGATGAGCTATGAGCTAACTGAGTACCCATAAAATAAAATATTTTTGTGCAAAAATTTCGACTGAAAATAGGACCTATATCACTTACAAAAATCTTTGGGTTTCCACGTAGCTTTTGAATTGTTTCCACAAATGTAGTAGCAACTGTGATGGATTTAAATGGATGAGATAATGCAGAAAAGTGTCCATATTTGGTAGGTCTATAAACTACAACGATGATGACATAGACATTATGCATGTGGAAGCTCCGTCATCTATAATTGTCCAAAAAATATTGGGTTTCTAGTAAGAAGACTTAACTAGGAGAGCCATATGGTGAGGAAGTCTCTTTTTGACATTCAGCATATCAAAAGTGAGCACTAAAGAATTTTTTGGTTCCATTACCCCAATTTCCGAAAGCAAGCACTTCTCTGAGTAGGACATGACTGGAGTACCTCCAATGCAAACATAGCACAAGGACTTTGAGCCAGATATTCTATAATTGAGTAGTTCTGGGTTGCCCGAGAATTAGGGTTAATAGTCAAGCACTTTGTGGAATCTTTCGGTATCCAAGGCATAGGCTCAATAGAGGGTCACTCAGTACGAAGTGTGTCTATGGTTTCAGGAACAGATTTACCTTTAGATGTTTTCGTTTCACCATAATCACATGCTTGTGCCACAACGTCGACATGAGAGTTCATCATATAAAAGTTTGAGGAATTTTCCCCTTCCTGGTTGCCCCCTGTGGAGGTACCAGCATTCAAGTTCACACTAGCAAGTAATTGTTGGCCTTGGGGAAAAGGGTTGGTCAGAACAGCTTGGGAGCTAGAGGAATCTTGCTACACTAACAAACGCTGAGCATCTTGAATCTTGGGGTAGAGATGAGTCAAATGATGTCCATTGCATAACATGCATGTAAATTTAACCTTCTTTTTGGACTCTTTTCTACCCTCACTGGAACCATTCCCAGGCTTGTTCGCATTACCATTCCCTTTGTGGTTCTTCTTCTTACCTCGTCCCTTCTTCTTCCCATCGGATTATTGATTTCCTTTTGGGTTAGAATTCTAGATGATGTTTGTGGAAGTAGGTTGGGAAGGTGAAGGTGTAGACAATGCTACCTGGTTAGAAGAATCAATTTATAGAGACATCTGTTGCAATTGGTTCAAAAGGTTCATCGTATTTTCCTCAATTGATCCAACTATACCATTAGTGTGAGGGATTGGCTTCAGTTTGGCTATATCAACCTTGGATCTAGGAGTGTCAAGTAGGATTTTCTGAAAAGTCCCAGACTAAGAATATATGAGTCTAATTGTTGGGCTCAAAAAATAATCTGCTCTTCCGAATAAACACTGGAAAGAGAAACATCCTTTGATATATCAGGTTGTGGAGATTTGAGGGACCATTCGAGATGAAACTATAGGGGAATCTCAGCTTCGAAAAGCCTCTTTCTCCATGTCCATTCTTGGATATGATTCGAAATGTGAGTTGTCGTGTCTTGATGAAAATTGGCCAGAAGTTCAATTCCGTCTTCATAGCAGACATGCAACTGAAAATGGTTCAAGAAAATATTAGCCAAAATCAATGAAAGAAGTAAAGGTTCCCCCTAGAAACTCTATATACTTTTTCGCCGCACTCTCGGTTAGGGTCCGATGAAATAACCAGAACCTAATCGAATCATTGATCAGGGAGTTGGATGAGCACCATAAGTGGAATGAGATCACATGGTCCCCCAGGTCTTCACCATTCTTCCCTTTGAATTTTTGAATAACTGATGGAGTTCAGTTGGGACTGGAGGCCAAGCCGAATTGTACCTAATTGGATTATTCGTCAATTTAGTCAAGTATGGCATATTAAACATGGCCAGAAAGGAAGTCGTGGAGGACCTTGGGAATTCCATCTGGATTGGGTGGGGTTCACATTGTTCTAAAAACAATGACTTGGATTTTGAAAGGCACCAGGTTGCCCAAAGTAACTTGTAGAACCTACTGAACCGAAGGGTGATCCTTGTGGTCCAGCAAAATTTTAAGTTTGACCAACTCTTGCCGAAAATACTTTGTAACTAGTGAATTTACCGATCAACGAAGTATTAAAAAGAGATAATAGCCCTTGATAAGGGTTCCAAGCGTTAGCAAAGGGTGAAAAACTTTGAAATAAATTAACCAAGGAATACGAAACATTACCTTGTTGACCAAAAAATTGATTCCCATCTGCTATCCCATTAACCCTAGGGTTTGTCCAACTTTGAAAGGGGTTAATACTTTGACTTGTAAAAGGAAAAGGCATTGACCCTACTGTTAGATTGGAATATGGTATATGACCACCTTCAAAAGGAAAACCTTGAAAAGAAGTCGATCCACTCATCATGGATGTGGAGGTGGTTGATGGTATATTCAAAGGAACTGAAGGAATACTTTAAGAGGGGATCCCAAAAGGGAAAAATCCAAAACTGGACAGATTAGGCTGAGAACTTCCACTCGTCAACAGAATGGAAGTAGAACCAAATATAGATGTGCTGGGAGTGTTAGAATGGATGGAAATAGTTCCTCCCTCTTGCACAGATATGGGAGTCTGCATGCTTGCAATAGTCATCGTGGATTCCAGCTTCCAATAGTGGTCGTCGAAGGGATAGATGTGTGTGGACTGTAGGTTTTAACCCCGTAGAAAAATTACCTGCATACGAATTCTAAATCACAGGAAAAATAAAAATGCGAGAGCATAACACATAAAACATATATGCACAGAGATTTCCCACTGGATCTCAAAACCGAGACTACCAGCTTGATTTTTCATTATATTCCTTTCAATGTTACAATACATATTTATACATGCTGAAGCATCCAA
>APFE031660449.1:0-38685 GCA_000404065.3 Pinus taeda
AATTTTTGTCATCAGTATCATATTTCCCTTGGTCACTCAACAACATATTATCCACAGGGAAATGGTTTGGCTGAAAGCTCAAATAAAAGTCTTGTGAGGATTATTAAGAAACTTCTGCAAGAAAACAAGAAGGCTTGGCACCTAAAGTTGAGATATGCCTTGTGGGCTGATCGCATTTGCACAAAAAGATCTATAGGAACATCACCTTATGAGCTTGTATATGGTGCAAAAGCTATTTTCCCAACATCTCTTGGGGTACCAGTTATGAAGCTAATTCAAGGATTAGAAGAAGAACCGAATGCCATACAACGAAGGATCAATCAGCTAATAGCTCTGCAAGAAAAAAGAAATGAAGTGTATGAAGGTCATCAGCAAAATCAGAATAGAGTCAAGAGGGCTTTTGATAAGAAGATTAAAGATGTCACATTTCAGATCAATGACAAAGTTTTAAAGTGGGAAGCCAGAATTGAGGAAAAGGGCAAACATGGCAAATTTGAGAATTTGTGGAAAGGGCCATACCTGATTTCAGATTACCATGGAAGTAACACCTATATTCTACAAGAGGTTGATGGATCGCCATATGCTGGGGGACCTGTTAATGGCAGGTTCTTAAAGCATTACAATCAGTAAAACTCCACCAAGCATTCCATTATCATTGTACATGGCCATTTTATGAAAGTTTTTGTTTTGAAAAATAATTGACAAAGCTGAACATGAGGATTTTAGCCCGAGGTGAAGGCCCATAAAGTCTGACAGGGATGCTTATCAGTCATATGCAAAATGCAATAAATGGATAGATGATCCGGATTTAAAGAGGAACGCAATAGATTACAGAGATAACCATAAATACAGAGATGTGATAACCATAAATAAAGAGATGCAGCGGAAATAACACTTCATTTCATTAATGGAAAATACCGAAATATGCTTACAACCAGAATTGGAAATAAGCCAGCTAGGACGATGGTAGCTTATCTCTGAGAAGAGATGTGCGGCTACATGTCTCTGAACTGTTCCGAACTTGTGTTACAATGAGGCTCGAAGGCCTATTTATTATTGAGAAACAATGGAAAACCCTTCACATTCCAAAACCGACCCTTAGAAAATGAAACGCCAAATTGTGGGCCCCGTTTTGGGTAAATTGGTACATCAATTTCCCGGGGTCGTAACTTTGGCATACGATCTCCGTTTGACGCGTATGATAGCTCGTTAGAAAGATCTATCCGAGAACTACCACTTTGGGAAGGGAAACATCGGTCCACGGACCCATGTTGCCCCCAGATTTCCCAAAAAACGTTGTTTAGGGCCTCAAAACGGCTCCCGAAGTTCAGGACCCGAAAAACTGCTAAAAATAGTAAATTGTGCTACAATTACGGAAACTGAAAAACTGAAAGAGAAAGTTGCGGGGGTTCAAATGGAATAGGTGGGTGGCCACCAACATCCACCTGGATCATAGGATCATGCTAATATTGTAAGAGTATATGGGAATAATCTAAATACGCAGTCTTCTTCATCGACTTCATTTAAATTGATGGCCAACACATAGTTATGGAGATGTTCCTTGGATGGTAGTTGATCATCAAGATTAAATTTGGGCAACCATATTTTAGGGTGCTTAGGAAGAGGGTGAAGAGGAGTTGTCACTGCTAAAGCACCAAGATTATTCCATGGTTGTACTCGCAGTGGTGGTTGGCGTCCTTCCATTGGACTTTCAGTGGTTGAGATGATAAGAGTATGAGTGGATGAGGATATGGGTGGAGTTTGAGTTGGAGAAGAGGTAGGTTGGGTGCTTGGACTATAAGAACTAGCACTAGTGGTTGGGATGGAAGTTGTTGGAATGAGTGGAGGGAATGAAGGGGTTTGAGGTGGAGAATAGGATAAAACCTCGCTAGTGGATGTTTGTGATTCATATTTCTTGGTTTTATTTTGGAAAGAAGAAATGGGAAATTCAAAAGGAGAAATTTCATTCTTCTCACTTTGAGGATGAGTTAAGATTCGCCTTTGTTGCAGAACAGAGGAAACACTTCCTTCATAAGACTAAGATTTGCAGGGTTTTCAGCTACAATAGAGATTTTCTCTAACTTATCGATGAAAGTCTAAACTTCTAGGGATTCATGGTTGTAGTCTGAAGAAGGTATTCTCTAAGTTTTACTAGGAGATTTTGGAGAGGTTTTCTCAACTTTTGATCTTAGGATTGTAGTTCTAGATGGGGATCTAGAAGTTCGAGGACATCTAGAGAAGGAATGACTCTGAGGATGGTTTGTTTTATTTATGATCAGTTCTCTTCACCATTCACGGTAATGGTCATCCTTCTAGTGCAAAAATTTTTAGGCCCCGTAATTCCGTTGCAACAACATGGGGGATAACCACCTAGTCCGAACCTTGTGAGAATCTCCTCTTCCTTTTGATAGGGTGGCTCCAACTGCGGATAATGGGACCAGTTTCCCATCAAGAATTAATATGATGATGATTGTGTTTCAAATAAGGTATAATGGGAAATGACTTACTAAAATGACCTGATTAGACAAAAAAACAAATGTAGCTCTCTATTCTAACATTTGTCTTAATATATACCTGGGAAATCACTTAAATAATATGATGTACAAATATATCTTACAGTAGGAGGTAATAAATATCATTCAATTCTAGCTGCAGAGCAGCGTGGCCTCCTGGGACGTAACCTCATGCGAGCAAGGAATGAATATTAATGCGAGATTGGGAGGAGGATCTGCATTTAAGTTCTGCGTTGATCGACGCAATATGCCTCCTGTTATAATCATGTCGATTCATGGTTCACTCACCCAGCTTTGTGCTCTGTTGCGCAGCAATAGAACCTGGTTTACGGGAGCTGTGGGTGATGGCTTAAATTTGGTGCATTGCCACAGGCTCAAACCCATCTCTCTCAAGGGTAATTTCTCCCCTGTTCTAGATTTTTGCTCTTTGTACTATCTGCTATCTTTGTGGTTGTCTATACGCTCAGTCATACTGTGGTGTTGGTCGTAAGCTCTATTGGGCACCCCTCTTGCCTCACCCGACTCCGTCCTGGTGGTCATCCTGTCCATAACCCTTTTGAGACCTACCTTCTTTCTGTTATCATGGTTCGTTCTGGCAAGAGGCATCGTTCTGGGGGGCATCGTGACAACCGTCTGCATCCTCCAGTTGGTCTTGCCATGGAAACAGCGACAGAACCATTCAATCCCTCCCCCGCCCATGAAGTTGGGCTTCTGCAGGCTCTGGTAGGAAACCTAGGCCAAATACTGCTTTTCAAACAACGAACTTCAAGTTTCAAAGTAATCTGCACAGGCCCCTGGCTACTACCCACATTACCCTTATACTCTCGGAAGAGGAAAACCTTGTCTCCCCCTTGGCCTACATCGCCCCTGATCCCTCTCCTGGCAGTGAGAATTCCTCGGGCAGTGACAACAAGGAAAATTTGGAAAAAGAGAAAGATGAACATGAGGCTTTTCTCAAAAATCTTCCTCCTCTTGACGACACAGGACCTGCAGCTGAGGACAAAACTCATGGCCAAGCGGAACATGCCATAACTATCCCTGACAGCGATTTAAGTGGTAATGAAGGTTTGAAGTATGGCGACACTGCTCGGGATGAGAAGAAGGACAATGACCCAGCAAAAGAGAAGTAGCGCCACTTGGGACTGTCTCTTTTTGTTTCGGCTTCAGTCTCAGGCTTATGGTCAAGTTTCTATGCAATTGTCCTACTTTTTTTTGGTTCCCAGATGGGAATTTGATGACTCCGTATTTGTTGGGTTGCAATGTCTTTTGTGTCTCTGTGCTGGCTCAGTTCTCCTTCTCGGTGATGCATGTCTCTCTCTCTATGTCTACTTTTTGTTCTCTTGAACTTTGTAACTGATTTCCCAAGCTTATGTCTGTAATGGGGTAGTTCTGTTTTGTCGAGTGTTGTAACGCCTCGATCATATGTAAAAATATTTTGCCTTTCAGTTAATAGAAGTTAGTATTTGCATAGAAAAAAAAAATATCATTCAATTTATATAAGAGAAAAAATCGTTAATGATAATTATTTTGACTGAATAGTTAGGCAAAATAATTGTAGAAACTATATCCCATATATCAATTGCTCATGTACTCAATAAGGAATCACAAATAAAACATTTTACGGAAGTGCAACAATGTCAAACTGTAGCTCATATTTCATACATAACACAATATAAGAAATATTACTGCTAATTCATAAACAAAATTGAACCATTAAGATAGAAGTACAAGATATGAGAGGTTCTACTCATCAAGTCAACAATATTGATCTGCTTCCTTACAACTGAATACACTCTAAGAGTAAAAAAGTGCAAATTCAGTAGAGTATGCTTCAATCTCTAAGAAAATCAAGATCTTTTTCCAATTATCTCATCAAGACAGTCAGAAAAGTACAGAAATGGAAGTCTTTGCAAAGTGTTTATGATAAAATTATGGACCCTTCTCTAAATGCATGAGAGAGGTTTAAATAATACAACATATTTGTCAAAAATAGATTATTACATAAAAATCTATGGAGGTTTCAAACAATTTCCTTAGAATAAGTAAAATAAAAACTAAAATAGAAAATAAAATGATGGTGAGCTTCTTTAAATTGAATTGTTCTAGCCAGCGATTTGGTCCTTGATTTCGTAGATGTATATCATTTTCACCTAGTGTGTCTAGCCAATTATAGAACTTAATTGTCCTATAAATATAGCATCAGAGAGTGGTGGCACCATATTTTGAGTGGAATTTGTTAGACAATGGAGAGTCATCCATTAACTATGTGGTTTCACTAGAAACTAAGTAGGTTTCCCAGTCAATCTTAGACAGTTGTTTGATTAACTTAACTTGTGTTTTGGCAGTCTCTTTCCATTGTTTCTTTAACTTTCTATGTCTGGGATAACTTTCGGCCTGCATTATTTAATGAGATTGGCACTATGAAGGTTTTCAATCACAACCTCAATTATATTGTTTGTTGCACTAGCTTCTCTTGTTGCTCCCCTTTCTGCTTGCTTTAATTGTATGTCCCAATCTGTGAATAAAATATCCTTGTGGGACTCCTCAATCTTTGAAAGATCGGCTTTTCTACCTTCTTAAAATTCTTGCCAAGAAATAAACTCTGAAACATCCTTATTGACCTCTTCATATTCTAATATTTGATCAACCACTTGATTAGTTAATGCATCACTTGTTTCACAATATGAATTAATCAATGAGATTTTTTGGTAGAATACTCCTTGCTGCTGTGACACAAAAGAATTTAGTTCAAGTGCTTCTTTAATGAATTCCTTTATTTGAGGGTTGTCTTTGAGTTTATCCATTAGAGTCTACAATTGATGAATGTGTGAATCCTTTTCAGTGATGTTTGTTTGGTGCTATAATATCATCTATTCAAAATCCTTTTGAAGTTGTGCCATTTGTATCTCCACTTGTTTGTTGGTGCTCTGTCTCTCCAGCTCAAGTTGTTGTTCCAACATCTGAACTCTTTCTTCTTTTTCTTTAAGCAAAAGTCAAACTTTTGTTGCCTTATCAATTGTTGCAGTTTCATAGACACCTGCAAGTTGTGATAGCTTTGTAAGATTTTTGGATGGATCTATGGGGGTGTCTTTCCATATTACCTCCATTGGTTCATTTTCAAGATTTGTTGTTATTGATGCATTCAATTTCCTTTTCTTCCTTTGCCTCCTTACTACAGCCTTATGCGTTGGGCTATAGAATATATCTAGTGGGGGTATTTCCTCAATATTTAAAAAAATCTCTGAAGTTGGGTAGGTCAGGATGATTTCAATATCTTAAGTAGTTATAACTCCTTGTATTGTTGTTCTTGGGTTTATAACCTGCTCAACCTGTTTAGGAGTATGAAATCCAGATGTTCCTTCAAGACTTGTTTCTGTCTGCTACACTTGGAGCTTTTTATTAAATTTCTCCCATTATTTATCTAGATCAACGACCTTGATCTTTTTTGTCTAAACCTGTGTGGAGTATTCTGCATGTGTTCCTTAGCCGAGGCCTTTTTAGTCATTTCTTCAGCAGTTTCCTCTGTGTCCTTCTCAGGATCTTTATCAGGGATTTCTTCCTTATCCTAAGATTTGTGTTCATAATGTTATGAACCTTGAAATGACTTCTCTTGAGATTCCGCATTAGAATTATGCTCATAACTTTTCTCTAGCCTTATGTTGGGAGTGGATTCTCTTATTTATTCAATCTGCTTATTCCTATAATTGTGGAAGAGGTTGTTTGTTAGGCTTAGTTTTATTGATGCTAAATGTAAGACCTGTCAAAAGGTCTCAGCTGCCTCAAAGAGATCATCAAACTCATCGTCCTCATGAATAAATTGTCTGATTTGGACCATAGTAGCAAAGTTTCGGGTGAACTTGTTAGGGTCATATTGTTTGCGTGGCACAGTAGCCAGATTTAGGGATGTGATGTTCTGTATTGCTTTCATTGCATGCCCAAAATCATGTAATTTGAAAGCACCACATTGCACCAGGAAGGTTGGCCAAATGGATTTCTTAATTTCTTTGAGGGTTTTGGTAATACCATCCCCCATTATTTGATAAGCAATCTCTCTTACTAATAATTTATCAGGAACATAAAATGGAAGAACATGGGGAGTTGTAATACTCCCAAAAACTATAACAGAAGTAAATAGTTCCTCACCAAACCATCTTACCATTGGCAAGATGTCCATTTTAGCTTCGCCTCATAGCCTCGGGGCTTTCTTATCAAAAATGGTTTGGTAAATTGGAAACATAACACCATGAAAATTTTTAAATTTTTGTAAAGTGGAAGCTAAATTGTAATTCCCACAAAATCCTATGGTAAACATGGATGGGAGTAGAGTCTTGTAGAGTCCATTTCTAGCCATGTTTGGAAAATGTGAACAAAAACATATAACATCCATCACATATGTGAGGGATAACACAAGAGGAGATAATTCTATTGTGTTTGTATTCTCTAATGGACATAGCCAAATTGTCTGATAAAATATTGCTCCAGTTTATAATTATAGCATTAGCAACCGCATTAATCAATGGAACCCATTCAATAAAAAATTTGGTATTGTCGGCCTTTCCAAATAACCTACGAATCATTGTGGCTGCAAAATTATGTGGAGTTGATAGAGGTGCAATTAGGTACATACCATTTTTCTTTTGCCTGAACTTTCTAGAGCAAGACTTCCAATTTTGAATGACATCCATCGGGTCTTCATTTTATTTCATAAAATGCGCAATAATGGCTTTATCATAACGCTTTTGTGGTTCGGACAGATGGTACATTCAATGTAAATTGTCTGGAGTAAATGACCCCATGACTTCATGCTTGGAATTCCTGAACATTCTATCTGAAATGTCGAAATTATCAATAATCCATCTTACCATATCAGTGTATAGAAATATTTTAGGCCTTGCACCTATTCTATGCAGGAAAGAACATGTTGCTTCAAAATAAGAAGCCTCAGATGAGTCATCGGCATCTGACATTGCTTTAGTTTCCAGGACCCTTAGTTTTTCTTCCTCCAGTAAATTATACATTTCCTCCCATGATGTAGTTCTCCATCCTTGCTGCATGTAGTATCAGAGAAGAGTGGAAGCATGTCTGAATCCTCAGATGCAGTAGCCTCTGCATTCCTCTTACCTTTCTTAACCATTTCCCTCAGCATTTTTTTCTTCAGAAATATCCTAAAATTTGGGCAATGGAGAAAACATAATGCAATGCAGAGTGGCAATTTAGAAACACAATAACACAGTAAATTTTGAAAGAACGTAAGGATGAAGCTTTTATTTCAAATACGGGTAAAAAGACATCAATATTCTCGAGCCACTAAAAGAGTAAATGCAGTTAAACCTTATTAACTATTCATTAAGGCCTACGTGTGATTTCCTTTATGACTCATCAAAACATCGCATCGCAAGTTTCTAAATGATATTTCAAATTGGTGTGTGTTAAGTGTGATGTTAATCATGTGATTATGATGAATCGCAATATTGGGAATAGACCAATTCAAAGTTTCTTTGGTATTTTGCGATTTGTGATGAGCGACATACATTTTACTTTTTCGAGCGCATTTCCTTAAACAGAGGATTATTCTTTTGAAACTGCTATTTCACGATAGTTTGGACTTAATTCAAGTTATAACAATATTTATTATTCCTTCAGGTCCAGACCACATTGCAATTCACAGTTTTTTTTATGGCTTGCATGTTTGAACCTTTGTAAAAGCCATGATGTGATTGCAATAAATACTTTATTTTATAAGGAATATTCTACACCTGAAGTTTTATAAAAAAATTCAACGCTGCCTTTGGTCTTTTAAGGGGCGTCTTTTATCGTGTTTCACAGAATCTGAATCACAACTAACCGTTGTTACTTTGGATATGCGATTTGCGATAAAGTGAGAATCATCAACTAAATTGGCTTAATATCTTAAGTTTTTCTAAGGTTTTACTCTAAATGGTTTCAAAAGGAAAGCTCTTATTTGCTATGTTTTTTGAAAAAAAAATTGAAGGGTCCCTATTTATTAATACAATATTAACTATTATATAATAAATGGGGGGGTTGTTGAATAGTATAACACATCCCCAGAGGGGGTCCCTCTCCCTACCCTAATGAGTTTGCAGCCTTTCCAGGTTCTGTGGCTACACTTTTGAATAAACCTATAAGTACATAAGCATAGGAAATTTTGTGAAGAAGTGGGAAGTCACTCCCTCAATGGTTCTTCCCTCGGGAGTTCAAAGAATAAATCTAGAATTTTTTTATAATGTTCTTGTGGGAAATCACGAGGATGTGGTTATCCCCATGATCTATGGAAGGATCGATAGACAAGGCTTGGAATCCGTTGATGAAGGTAAATATCAGTCTGTACACATGTGGCAATGGATATTTTTCTTTATTATTTTAACTCAAGGAAGATAAATATTTGATCTTCAGAAACAAACCTTGATTTTTTGGATCTCAAGGTATGTATATGAATAAGTGGTATTTATACTTTAACCAGATTGAATATATCCTTAATGAAATACCTGTATGGGCTAAGCTACCCCAAATCTCATTCTCCTACTAGGGAGACAAATATCCAAGAGAAATTAGAAATGGAGTTGGAAAATATTTGGATAGGGATACACCCAAAGGATCTTAGTTTGCATGTGCCAAGATTTCTATTAAGGTCGATCTAAAGAATGGTTTTCCTTCAAAAAGTAATCTTACCTTGGGGGTTGGTCTCATTTACAAAGCCTTGATTATGAACAGATCCCATTGAATGTCAATTTTGTCATGAATATGGCCATTTCATTAGAGATTGCAAGAAGGACCCTACTATAATGTTCTTTGATCCACCAATAGAATAAGAGGAGAAATGGCAGACCTAGAAGTGAGGAGGGAACAAAGGAAAATCAAAAGCAACTAAGAACCAAAATACTCAAAGAAAAAATGGGGCTTTATTTTCAGCATGTCCATTTCACGTATTGTAGACCCAAGCTAAGAGTGATCGAGAGGAAACCAATCCTAATTTGTATAAGCGGGGTTCTCGTGAGTAAGCAGTAATCCTAGAACATGAAGACAGAGAGATAAAAAAGACTAAGGATGTCTCAAACCTCGGGAATAACTTAGATATGAATCCTATTGAGTTGATCCATGTAGAGCCTCAAAATGTACCAATGAATAATAATAGAAGTCCTCTATCCAAATCCAGGAATGTTAAAGGGGGTCTCTCTTCCAAAAGGGTAATAACCCAAAATATGGGCAGACCTTAAGTTTGGAAGATGAAGGCAGTAATCATGAGACGGTGAGTAGCAATAAAAAGAGAGCAATTCTTTTTAACAAGACTACATGACATATAGAGGGAAAAAAATAAAAAATTGGGTAATCAGTTAGTAATCGTTGAGATACTCAAGCTAATAGAGCCTAAAGGAATGGAATCACTAGATTAAAGAGGTGGTATCCTTCAAAATCCTCCCAAGAAATTATGAATATCTCATCTTAGAATATAAGGCATTTGGTAAGCCCCATAAAATCCCTATCAGTTAAGGAAATGATGAGAAAAACAAAGCCTTTGATTCTATTACTTCAAGAAACTAAGCTCGAGGAAAAGAAATCCATTAATGTAGTTAAATCTTTCTGAAGAGATAACACTAGAATTATGCAAGGCTCCAAACAAGTGTTAGGTGGAATATGTATGTTTTGGTCCGAAATCTATTTTAAGATAATAGATAGTATCAAATCTCAATTTTGGGTATCATTTCTTTTACAAAAAGGATACAAATGAGAAAATCCCCATCATCAATATATATGCACCAGTGTGTTATGGGGGAAATCTATAATTTTTCTACTCCTTAAGTTATCTTAAAGAGAGGGCCTAACACAAAAACTATGTAATGGGTGGGGATTTTAATACTATTCTTATATCCTTGGAGAAGAGAGCGCATTCCCTTTCCAAAATTCCTTCAGAGAGTGCATAAAAGACTTGATAAATGAGTGGGATCTAGTAAAAATTCACCCCAAAACAAGTAAATATACTTTGACAAATAGAAGGAGTGGGGAAAACCATAGAACACCTCGACTAATCTCGTTTCTAATTCATGATAGTTCGCTCCTAGAGGGGTTGGATGATCTGAATTAGAACCTTAAACTCTCTTAAAGTTTACCGAACTCTGTAAAAACTCATGCCAAATTTTAAAAGTCTTATGGATGTCGAGCTTATCAGAAATAACCTCTAAAACAATGGCAATTTGTGGTCAGCACAGAACAACGAGGACCCTTCGTCAAAGTGTGTAGACCATTGGCCCATGGTGACCACGCGCTGGCACAAATTGATAAATGGGAGGTCAAATCCAGGAATAGAGGTGGTTTCTGATACATGATTAGTTCTAAAGCACTAATCGTGTATCGCAGAGCATCCCCCTCAGTGAAGGAAAGCCCCTAAGCACTTGGTCACAAGGAAAGCATAAAACCGTATGGAAAACACTGATTCCGTCAGAAGGCGGGTCCCATGCTAAAACCAGTAGCATATCAGAAGGGCTTCAAGCAGTAAGCGGGCTCAACCGAGTCCCACCCGATGCCATACATTAGGTGACACCCATCTGGTGGATGAGAGAAAAAACCACTCACATCGAATGGGTAAAGGTCATGCTACTTACCCACCCGATATGGACAGAGACCATAGGATCTAGAGGCTCCAGTCAACAGTGGAGAAATGATCCGATGGATGACCAGATTCGACGGGGAAATAGGCCGAGTCATATGAGATTTGAGATCTGGTATGATCGATGAGTTGGCAGAGGAATTAGTTTTGCGGAAAATCTTGGAGCAACAAAAATAACAACCGTTAAAAGAGAATTGATGCTCAGTTCATGAGGAAACAGGTGGCCACCTCTCTGTGAAGCGTTACACAGTGATGATGACGCAGAGCAGTGGAATTCAAGCGGATAGAGGTAGGAGATCCAGGGAGCCAGGGAGCGGAAACGAATAGTCATGGAGTGGGTTGCCTTTAAGCCATGATTAGGCAGAGAGTAAGACGAAAGAGGTAGAAAGAGAGAGAAGCAAATTGCAGAGAACAGAGAAGCTGAGCTGACGTGCATAGCAAAGGCAACATTGAGTAGACAAATATGGAGAGAATCCGAGAGTCTATGAACTCCAAAGAAGGCTTGAGAGGTTCAAGCAACTCTTCTGTGTATACCTGTCAGGTATTGAGTGCCAAATTGGACTCATACCACTTAGACCAGTTGAGGTCGAGATTCAGTAAGGGGAGTTTGTGTACTCTAGAGACTTGGGGAATCCAAGTATAATCCTACTGATCATCATCTATTAAGTGAGACCCAAATTGAGCTCATTATTGTAAAAAATATGCTTTTAAGACATAATTGAAAGGCCATGGCTGAAGGTTGGACCAAGAGACGTAGCCTAGGGTGATTGGGTGAACTCCTTATTAAGCTTGTTGTGTTTTATGTGTTTTCTTACTGTGTTCTCTTACTATTTCAGTGTTTGTTTATTTCACAATCTTATCAATCTGTTGCATAAAATAAAATTGGCACACCCCAGCATATGAATATGTAATACCTTCATTAATTATCTGAGGTCGTTTATGGGTGATTTCAGATCAGGTGGTGTCAGAGCTGTAGGTTGTTAAGGTTAGACAATCTTGTGTTGGATTTTGTTGTTGAATGCTAACTAGATCAAAGCTTAAATTAGGAGAAGAAGAGTTGGTTGAAACTAACCTGGAAATTGGAAGAGTCTATCCTAAGAAGAAAATGTCAGATGAAAGTCCCTTGGGACCAGACCCCCAATTTGTAGATAGTTTCCTGGCCATGAGGGCCATGGTAGAGGAAATGTATAGGGACTTTAGGAAACATAAAGACGAGGATTCATCAGGCTCCATACAAGATAAAGGAGAAGAAGGGTCTCTCCTCCATGACCACTCACAAGGCAAAGGGAAAGAAGAAAACTTTCTTACACCTCTTAATAGCCCTGAACATAAAAAGAAGACATCTTTGATTAAATTAGATGTTAAATTTGATTTACCCATATATAATGGAGAGTTGAATGTAGAAAAGCTGGATAATTCGATCAGACATATTGATGTTTATTGTAGAGTGCAAAGTATTGACTCAGACAAAAGTAAGATTCAGCTAGCCAGCCAACGCCTTGGAGGCACTGCCTTGGTATGGTTGGAAGGCAGGACATAAGTTGACATGAAGCAACATGGTAAGATTCTTTATGTCTGGAGTGAATTTGTTTCTGCAATCAAAACGTTGTTCTATCCACTAGCTTACATGCATCAAGCCATGATGAGCTGGCAAACTCTTTTCCAATTGAAAGGTCAAAGTGTACAAGGTTACACCCAAGAATTTAGGAAAAGAGCTTTGATTCTAGGAATTTCATTAGACTCACCTGAAACTTTGTTGAAGTATATAGGTGGTCTACACAGCTACATGAGGCACACCATCCTCATGTTTAACCCCACTAGTATATATGAGGTATCTGTTCAGGCTACACATCTAGAAGCTAGTGGTAAGAATGGGAACCCAGAAGTTGGGGGATCATCACAACCCACTACAAGCAAAAATAAGGAGAAAAGAAAACAGAAATGGAAAGAGAGGAAGACAAACACTATACAGAAAAGCAAGTCTTCATGCACTTAATGTAAGAAGGATGGGCATGATGATGAGCACTATTGGATTATGCATCCTGAGCTGAGACCTAAGAAGTTCGAGGGAAAGAAGAAGAAGACAATTGAAACTATTCCAAAGGATTTGGGGTCGGACTCAGGAGATGAAATAACAATCGCCGCAATAGGTATAAAAGGTAAAAATTCTGAAGCATCTACTAGTAATTCTGCACAATCTACTAATAATGAAGAAAATGAGAGAAAAAGGCATGACTTTTCCATATTCAAGTTATTTCCAAGCATCAAAAGATTGATACTTTGTTTGACAGTGGCTCACTAGTAAATTTAATTTCTGAAGCAACTGTAAAGAAGTTGGGATTACTGACTACACCTCACAAGAAGCCATATCCATTAGGTTGGTTATGTGATAAAGCACAACTACAAGCGACTAGAAAATGTAAACTTAAGTTTTCTTTTGGGTCAGCATTTGTAGATGAGGTTGAGTTAGATATAGTTCCTTTGGATATAGGTGGAATTGTTTTAGGAAGTACCTACTTGTATGATAGAAAAGTTATTTTCTATAGAGATGAGAACAAGCATCTGCTCATTAACTATGGAATCGAATATATTGTAAGAGCTCATAAGCTCAAGAATAATTATACTCTCATAAACTCAGGGTAGATGAAATGAATTGTAAATTCATGCAAACAATTTTTATTGATGGCTGTAAAGGAAAAGAAACCTGATAAAAATAATCTATTTGAGGGCTATGATGCTAAACAACAAGCTAATTTAGAAAATATTGTTTCAAAATATGATATCTTGTTTCAAGAACCTAAAGGTCTACCACCCTAAAGGGAAATAGTGCATCATATTAATTTGCAGCAAGATGCTCCATTACCTAACATCGGAATGTACAGGTTGTCCGCTTTAGAGAATGCAGAGATCAAGAAGCAAGTGCAGGAGTTGCTCGAGAAGGGGTTCATCAGACCTAGCACATCACCATGTGGGTCTCCAATTGTCTTCGTGAGAAAGAAAGATGGCTTGTGGAAAATGTGCATTGATTACCAAGCATTGAATAAGATAACAATAAAAAATCGTTATCCTCTTCCTCGCATAGATGATCTATTAGATCAATTCAAAGAAGCTGTTTATTTTTGAAAGTTAGACTTTCATAGTGGATATCATCAAGTCAGAGTTGCAGAGCAAGGTGCATGGAAGACTGGTTTCAAAACAAAGTAGGGATTGTATGAGTGGCTGGCTATTCCTTTTGGTTTAACTAATGCTCCTGCTACTTTCATGAGAATAATGAATGATGTACTCAGACCTTTTCTTGATGATTTTGTTATTGTATATTTGGATGGAATTCTTATATTCAGAAAAACGTGGTAAAAACATTTAAAGCATGTTAAAGCATACCCTAGATGTTTTGAAAGGAGAAAATATTTATGTTAAACTCTCAAAATGTGAATTTGGCAAAACATCTTTGAATTATTTGGGACATATAGTAGGGGGTGGTGAATTGAAGATAGATCCCTCTAAGGTTGCAGTCATTGTAAACTGGCCTAAACCCAAATCTACTACAGAGGTTAGAAGCTTCTTAGGAGCAACACAATATTGGAAGAAAGTTTATTTCTAACTTTTCCTTAATTGCAGCTCCCTTACATGCTTTAACAGGATTGAACAAGGTGTTTTAGTGGGGAGGCAAACAGTAGAAAGCCTTCGACACCTTGAAAGAAAATATTAGTACAGCACCAGTACTAGCACTGCCTAATCTTCAAAGACGATTTGAGATCCAAACGGATGCCAGTGACTATGCCATGGGAGAAGTGTTGATATAGCATGGTAAACCCATATGCTATCATTCTGAGACATTTAATTCTGCAGTAGTTAACTATCTAACATATGATAAAGAATTGTATGCATTAGTACAGAGTGTGAAAAAGTGGAAACATTACTTAATGGGAAAAGAGATAGTTATACATACTGATCATCAACCACTTCAATATCTACACTCCCGAAATAAGTTGCAACAATCAAGACACTATAGGTGGATGGGCTTCCTACAACAATTTCATTTAGTCATCAGATACAAAAAGGGAATACACAATAAATTTGCAGATATGTTATCTAGACCAATTATAAATGCATCTACTATACTTAAGCATAATTTAGTATTGCATGAGAGCTACATTGAACAATATTCTCAAGATATAGATTTTAAAGATGTATATGAAACTTTGAGTCAGGGAAAACGAGTAGAAGAATTGGATTATAACATTAAGGACCAACTCTTGTATCATTGTGGGAAGTTATGCATTCCAAAAACTAAAAGAGTAAATATAATTCGAGAGGCACACACTTCTCTAATATCAGGTCACTTTGGGGTAAGTAAAATGGTTACACAGCTACAAAGATTTTGTTACTGGCCAAGAATGAATGAGACAGTTTCTAGATATGTAAGAGGGTGTACCATGTGTGCTAAAAGCAAGCCCAACAATAGAAATAGGCTTGTACACTCCACTACCAATTCCTTCTCATCCTTGGGAAAGTGTTTCCATGGACTTTGTTGGAGGACTGCCCAAATCTAGGAAAGGTCATGATTATTTATATGTCGTTGTGGATAGGTTCAGCAAAATGTGTATTTTGATAGTTTGTAATAAACAGATTACAGCTGAACAAATTGCAAAACTATTCTTTCAGCATGTATGGGTTAATTTTGTATTACACACTTCCATTAAATCTGATCGAGACACCCGATTTGTTGGGAAGTTTTGGTCAAGTCTGTGGGAACTGATAGACACCAAACTGAAGAAAAGCACAGCCTTTCATCCATAAACAAATGGCTAGACATAAGTGGTCAATAGGATAGTGATCCAATTTCTCAGAGGCTATTGCAGCAAGCATCCCAAACTTTGGGATGAACATTTGTGTTATGTGCAGCATGCTTACAGCCAAGAAAAACATTCTTCGACACAGGGATCTCCTTTTGAGACCTATTTTGGTTTCACAACAAGGTCTCCCTTGGATTTTGTCTTTGGTAAAGACATAACAATTGATGGACACTGTTACACAGTAATTTGTCATTGTCTCCCTGTCAGTCTCCCTACTGTGTCATGAAATCAAATCCATCATGCTCATGCTCTCTGAATTGGCCAAATAACTCTCTATGCCAAAGTTTATTTGATCATCGCGACTGTTATTGAAATAACTGCGCTGACTGGCGGCTGCTAGTGCGACTGATGCACTGCCAGCACGGAAGCACACGGGTTTCCCGCGCTGGTCGAATTTCATAGCCAGCGCATCCTCTGTTTGTATTAAGTCGCGCTGACATAGCCTCCTCCGTTATTGAGATGCGACGTTAGCGCGCCAGTCCAGTTATACACCCGCACTGATCCTGTTTGGGCGAGTTTGTTCTAACTGCCAGCCTTCTAGATGACTCCAGACCTGGTTGTTGGCCTTGTGAATGTCGCCCTCCCTTTTATGGCATGTCTGTTCTTCATATGAGCCACCTTTCTTGGAGATAAGCTTATCCTTCCACCATTCATGGAGACTCCTTCTCCTATATAAGCCTCCACCATTGCCATGAGCAGCTAGTTTTTGGATATAATTTTTGACATAGAGGAATTCATATTGCTTTAGTGCTGCTCCTAATAGGCAGTTGGTGTGTTAAGTGTGGATTGCTAGAGAGCTTAAGGAAGGTTTTGAAGTCTTGTTGCCTTGTGTGAGAGAGAGAGTTGTTTATCTTGGGAGATCTACCTCCAAGGGTGAATGCTTATGAGACTTGCTGGCTGGACCCTCTTGAGAAGGACTCAACGTCAGAACATTGGTTGTACCTTTCTCTGTTTTTTATTAATAAAAGATAGATGATTACTGTTATGGTTCCATTCTCATTTGTCTTGTAATGGTTAATGTGAATTACATCCTTTCTGACTGATTTATAGTTGGTTTTATTAGATTTCACGCTTGTGTTTGTTTTCTCTTTGCATGTGCAGGTGTCTATCCACGAAGATAGTGGAGGATCGTGACTGACCAGAGAAAAGGAGCGAGAGCGGAACCTCTTCATCAAACAATGGCGTTGGAATCCAAGTACGTGTTCATTGCCCACTTTTTAATTACAACTAGTAGCTTGCATAGTAGCATTGATTGATTGTTGCTAGACCCGTTCTGGGCTAGTAGGGATCGCCTCTATTCGTAGAGGGGATTTACCTCTCCAACAATTTGGCGACTCTGCTGGGGATGTTGCTTGTGTCTTTTGTTGTTCATCCTTGTTTTTAGTTTGATTGTTATTCTCTTGTCAAAGATTGGGGATTAGTTCTCTGTTTTTGATTTCCTGGTCCACTCTGGGAAATGCCTTAATTGTTTTAAAAGCTATTATCTTGGTCTGGGAGCTTTTGGTTTGATTTCGCCTATTTTTTAGCCACAGCACGGTTTATATCACAACAGTCGCACTGACGTTGCGTGTTTGCTTCTTTGACTTCACTGTCATCGCGCTTGTACGTTTAACAGTCGCGCTGACCTTGTTTTCGAGCCAGCGCTCTTAATCCGTGTCCTTCCGCGCTGACAGCGCAAAGTTGCTACGCGTGTTGTCTGGTCAGCGCTTAGTTGCTGAGGGTCACCCGCGCTGATCTTGTAGAATTGAATTTTGTTCAATTTTGCCTCCTGAGCCTGTTGGTTTGACTATCCCCTGCTCTTTCCACCTGGTTTATGACTTGATTTCTGTTGTCTGAACTATGAGATACTTGCTTGCGAAGTCTTGTTCCACAAGGGTTCGTTTATTGCTTGCTTTTCGGTTTTGCAAAACCTTCCTCTTCGCTTTCGCTGCTTGGTTTGTATTTTGCCTTGACTTTTACAGTTGTTGGAATGTGTTGAATCCCTGTTTGACTGGTTTTAACTCCCGTGGCCGTGTGTGTGTCAAGCCTTCCATGGGATCTTGTTTTCTTGTTTGACCAGCCAACTTTAGATTTGCTTTCACATTTGCTCGATGATTGTTGAAAGTACTTTGGTTGTCTTCCAAGCGATTTGCTTCCTCCTTGTTTGAATTCCTTCTTGTCTTGCTGAGCTTAGATCACATAGCTCACATAAGCCTTAGCTTTTCCTTTGATTTGGAAAACTATTTTGGTATCTTGGGGACTTTGTTGTCTTTCATTGAGTGATTTTATTCCTTTTGCTTGGTGTGGCTATCTCTCAAAATTCATTTTAAGTGCTTTGTGCCATTGAAAAGAAAATCAAGCTAATATCTTTTGCATTCAATAGTTAAAAAGGAAAAAAGACATTTCGTTGATTTGTGTTTTCAAAAGAAAATTTTCATTTCCTTGCTGTTAGCTGCATTAGATTGTTTGATTGCTTGAGTTCATTTTGTTTGATTGAAAAATTCCTAACTTTCTCATAGTTAGAATTCATCGAACGAAATGATGTTCTTTGGCATGTAGTTTGCATCTAAGTAATTGTGAGAGATCATACGATAGGACATGAAATCAAAACTTAATTCAAGATCAACCGTAAAATAAACCGAATTTACCTAAAAACGCATTGGAACTTAACGCAAATATTTAGAGGTCTAGGCTAGAGACGTGCTCCGGCGTCGTTAAACCTAGTCACTCTTGCTTTCGCATTAAGGTTGGGTGATTCCTCCTCGTGTGATTCAATTGTGGTCTAGGACGGATTTGGGCTCCCACGTATCGTCGCGTATATATTGGGAGACTCCACTAGGTTTGCGTCCTTTATACATAGGAAGCCGAGTCTGCCGCCTTTTGACCCGTAACGCACCGAACACAACATTCGGGAAGATTGACTGCAGTACGGAAAGTCCTTGGTTCTCATACGATTGCCAAGGTGTATAAGCAGTTTTACGGATTGCTTGGTAAACCCTTTGCTTAGAATCTCTAGAGCAGTCACTTTTGATCCTTTTCAGACTCCCTAAAAGAAAAGGTGTAAGTGAGCGTCTTGTCACTTCGTGCTCATTAAACATTCGAAGGAGACTAGAGTCATCTTTACGTCCTTTTCTCGACTCTCGAAACATGAAAAGGTCAAGTTCAGTTCCTGTGTCTTAAAAATTTATTTGGCCGCGATAACATTACCTGGTTAGATCTTGTGTGCGTTTAGTTTTGAGTAGGGTTTTTATCATTAGCTTGCTTAGGGTCTTTGTTTGATCATCCTAACGGATCCATCAACTCCGTCTCCTGTCCCAAGTGACCAAGGGTCTCCATCTTCTGTTGCCCCTGAAACTTCGGTTTGTGACGCTCTTCCCATTATTCCGAGCATCCAACCGTTGAATTCTCGAGCTCCAGAGGAGGATTTCTACGAATTCTCTTGGAACCCTGTTTGGGAGCCCTCTGAAGAGGATTTTCCTGCCACTCCTGTCGGTGTCCCATCTCCGATGGATTCTTTCGATATGGACGACACTTCTCCTGTGTCGAGTGGGCCGTCCGTCATGTCGAGTATAGATACTCCCATTTCGGTGACATCCCCAATCATCTCTATGCCCTATACTGTTACACCTTTGGGTATCACGGTGCCGGCGCGCTATAGATCATTGAGGGATGCTATGAACTCTGCAGCTTCCTCTTCTGTTTGGGATCAAAACATCGTCCCTACCACAGGACCGTTTGTTTCCCAAGTCCACAATACTGCCGTTACAGCAGTCCCATCCAACCCGACCGTTTGTGTCGCAGCGTCAACTCCAGTTGTTAGTGCCGTCACAGCATCATCTGCTGTCACTTCTGCGGCAGGCCCATCTCGAGGTCCAACGCAAAGTGGTCAGTCGACACATACTCCTAGAGTTGTGCACCCCGCAAGTGGTTCTCCTCCTGCTTCCGATCATATGACGGCAGAGGAGGCATATTTTCAGTACTTGCATAATGTCCAGAGCCCAGATGGACAAGGCCTGTATTATGATCCTGAGAATCATTACTTGTTTACCTCCTTGCCTAAAGTGCCTTATGATGAGGTTTCTGTTCCGTTGAACATGGCTTGGGGTACCACCGGGTATGGTGGTGGCCAGTACCATCAGGGACAAGGACAGCAAGGACCACCCTACCAGGGTCAACATCCCTACTCGCAGCCTAACCATGGGCAGTAGTATGCTGGCCAAAATTACCCAGATCAACAGGGAGGCCCACAAGGACAACCCAATCAGGGACAACTTTTGGTCTCTAGTGGTCCGGCTTTTACATATCTTGGGCAACCTTCTGGAAACCCGGGACAACCCAACGCTCAACAAGGTCAACCCGGTACCCAACAACGCTACCCTTCGGGGCAACCTTATGGGAACCAAGGACAACCTTATGGACAGCAAGGTCAACCCGGAAACTAGCAAGGCAACCCTTCTGGGCAAGGGGGCCAGCCTTACATGCAGCAAGGCCAACCTACCACTCAGCAAGCTTTTGGTCAAAAAGGACAATCCTCGGTTGCGCAAGCGCAACCCCTCACTCAGCAAGCTCGACCTTCTGGGCGAACGGGGCCATCTCAGATCCGACCAGGACAACCTTCTAGCCAAACGGCTCAGCATGCAGGCGGGTACCAATCCCGACCTCCTCTTTCAGGTGGGTATCAATCCCTCCTCTTTCAGGTGGGTATCAATCCCAGCCTCTGTATTCAGGTGGGTACCAATCCTAACCTCCTTACTCGGGCGGGTACCAATCCCAACCTCCGTACTTGGGCGGGTATCAATCCCAGCCTCCGTACTCGGGCGGGTATCAATCCCAGCCTCCGTATTCAGATGGGTATCAATCCCAGCCTCCTTATTCAGGTGGGTATCATGCCCAGCCTCCTTATTCGGGTGGGTACCAATCCCAACCCTCGTATTCAGGTGGGTATCAATCCCAATATGGTCATCAAATGCCGCCTGGTTCTCAGGCTCAGTACAGATACCAACAACCCCAGGGGAAAAATCAATATACCCCGTACCAAAATTACCAACAGCCGCAGGGTAATCCCTATAAAAATTATCAACAACCTGCTGGCCAGTATGGTAACCAATGGGGCGCTGGGGGGCAGAATCAGCAACCCGGTTCTGGAAATAACCCCTACGGTCAAAATCCTTCTAGATAAGGCCCATTTGGACCTGGCCCATCGGGACAAGGCTAATGGGGGCAACCAGGAACTCGATGGAATTCTGGTTCTACTTCGTATCCGGGACAAATGTCCTTTAATCCGCAGCTACCATTTCTAGCGACGTTGGAACTGCCCGATGTGTTGAAGTTAACGAATGATCCGATTCTGCACAATCCAAAGTGGCCACCAGTTCCAACTAAGATACCTAGTGATTGTCCCAAATTCGATGGGAAGGTTGGGGAGGACCCTCAAGCTCATGTGATGACGTATCACTTATGGTGTTCGTCAAATTCATGGCTTGATGATTCAATTCGGCTTCGCCTCTTTCATAGGACCCTCACTGGTTCGGCAGCTAAATGGTATATTGAGTTGACCCGTGCGTCATTTCAAGATTTCAATTCATTGGCCATGGCATTTTTGACTCATTTTTAGCTACCCATTCGGTATGAGACAGGGACTCACCTCCTTATGTCTCTTAAGCAGGATACTGCTACACATATCTCCGATCATATCCATGAATGGAGAAGGCATTGCAGGTTGATCAAGTTCTGGATACCTGATCAACTCCTCACGGACTGGTTTACGACTTCCTTTGTCCCCAAGATTGCGCGGGACATTTCCATGGAAGCCTGTGTAACTGAAGAGCAAGCGATCGCACGCGCTCAGTACCTAGACTTAGTTTATTCTCAGTCTAGTACTTTGTATGAGTACTTGCCGGATGCCCCCAAGCTCGGTACATCCAAGGCTCCACCCAAACCATCTGTCGATGGAATCATTGGCTCTGTAAACCAGGCCTCTAAAAAATCATCGAATCCTGGGAAGCAAAATTCAAGTGCATCCAACGAAAACACTTCCCAGGGTGTTGTAAATTCTGGTAACACTTCCGAGGTCAATGTCGTCCAGTCCACCACGGTGGGCAAGGCCTCAAAAGGAAAGAAAAAGGAAAAGGGGAAAGGGAAAAATAAATCTAAGCAACCCAAACAGGAATCCTCTAAACCTCCCGTCGAGGAAGGAGCTAAACGCAAACCTAAGTATCATTGCCTCATTTGTGAGGAGGATCACTACACTAAGGAATGCCCTAGGCGGTTCGAAGTTAGTCGTTTGTTGAAAGGTGCTCCTGGGGTCTCTGCGGTTATGAAAGAACCCTTTCCCTCTCAGCAAACTCAGATGGTGGCTGACCCCTCTTCTTCTCCCTTCGGTTCCCAGGTCTTCATGGCTGGAACTATTCCTGTTCATATAACAACTCGAGCAAAGGAGTATCCGTCGTCCGCCGAGAAGAAGCCAGAGGTTCCCTCAAGTGCTCCTTCGTCTAGCTCTGGTCCTCTCCATATCGAGAGACCGAGTACTGAGACGACAATCCGACCCCCTCCCAAAGGGGTACTCGGAAGGTCTTCTTATAATCCAAATGCTCGTGCTGCCCAACACTATAGCATCGTGGAAGACTTAGCACAGGCTCCGTCTGCTATGTCCGCCTTAGAGGTCCTTCAGAGCTGCCCCCCCAAAGGAAGTCCCTGCTATCGGCGGTGGCACCGACCCAACGGACTCGGATTTGATTACCTTCGATCTCGAGAGCCATGTTCCTCGACTGCCTCATCAGATCGCTTTCCTCATTCAAGTCGTCATCAATTCCAAAACGATCCATCGTACAATCATTGATGAGGGCGCATCAACCTGCATTATGTCTATTGCATGTTGGAAAGCCATCGGGTCTCCGACATTGAGTCAGTCTAAAACGACCTTGGAAGCATTTGACAGGAGAGAATCTCGACCTTATGGTATTCTTCAACGGCTACCAATTACCTTAGAAGGGAAGACTGTAGAAATAGAAGTTGAGGTTGTGGACACAAATCTCACATATAACCTCCTTCTGGGCCGGAGTTGGACGTACGCCATGCGTGCTGTGGCTTCATCCCTCTTCCGTGTCATTCGTTTCCCCCATCAAGGGAAAATTGTCACGGTCGACCAGCTCTCTTTCTTTGCTTCCTCTTCTGAGGGAAATGTACCCTTCGTTGAGCATACCTCCGTTCCATTTGAGAGCGTGGGAGCCGGGCTCTTCAAAGAACCCGCCCTTATGGGTGTTTTCTCCCTCCCACCTCCCAACCTCGCCTCGATCTCCATGATCTCAGTTCGTTCTCATCCTTGGATCCTTCCTTCCATCGACCAGATAGAACCTTGGGGTGAGGAGATGCCGTTGAGTCCAGCCGAGCTCAACTACATCGAAATTATTGCTGCATCGGCCTCTCATGATCAACCCACCGTCACGGGTGGGGCTCTTGACTCAGATGATTTACCCCCTTGGTTAGGAGAATACACCTTTTCGGATCCATTGAAGGAAATATTTCCTTCCGATGAGGCTATCATAGAGACTATGTCTCTAGATGAACGTCCGTGGTTTCCTCTTCACCACCATTCCTCCTTTCTCCCTACCTTTCGGGAAACACTGCTTTGCCTTAAGCGGTTTGCTCCATGTCTCCCTTCTCAACCCCTTCAGACGCCCATTCAGATTTATCACACATCGTCCGAAGGGAATTTAGGGAAAATCACGCAGATGCAACCTATCGACATCTCTGTTAAGGCAGGGATTGTCGAGAACATTTACATAGGAGTCACCTGCACTCCTGAGGAGATTCAGGTTTATATCACACTTTTTCACGAATTTTGCGATGTCTTTGCATGGTCCTACGAAGAAATGCCCGGTATTGATACATCCATAGTAGTGCACGAGATACCAACGTATCCCGGGGCCAAACCTGTTCGTCAGCATTTGCGTCCTGTGCACCCCCGTAATGTGGCAGCTATCAAAGCAGAGGTTGAAAAACTTCTTAAGGCTGGATTCATTTATCCCATCCCACTTACAGAATGGGTCTCAAATATTGTCCCTGTCGACAAAAAACAGGGCACCATTCATGTCTGCGTTGATTACCGCGACATTAATAGAGCTTGCCCAAAGGACAACTACCCCACGCCATTCATTGATCAACTCATTGACGAGTGTGTGGGAAGCGAAATATATTCTTTTATAGATAGCTTCTCTGGTTACAACCATATTAATATCGCTCCGGCCGATCAACACAAGACGGCCTTCATCTGTCCTTGGGGCACCTTTGCTTACAAAAATCTCCCCTTCGGCCTTAAAAATGCCGGCGCTACCTTTCAGCGTGCGATGTCTTATGCTTTCCACGATATCAGGCACATCGTACAACCTTATCTGGATGACCTTCCCGCTCATTCAGCTAAGCGCGCAGACCACCCATCACACCTTCGTGAGATATTTCTTCGTTGTCGACACTATAATATTCGATTAAATCTGCACAAATGTGTCTTCTGCGTCGAATCTGGTCGACTTCTAGGGTTTATCGTCTCCCGAGAGGGCATCCGTTTGGATCCCCTTAAAGTCGAGGCAATTGTGAATCTTCCTCCCCCTGCTACTTTACGGCAATTACAGAGTTTGCAGGGGAAAGCAAATTTTCTAAGACGGTTCATCCCAAACTATGTCGAAGTGACAAAGGGTTTTACCCGGTTATTGAAGCGTGACACCCCATTCCGATGGGATGCCATAGCCGAGGAGTCTTTTGCTCATCTCAAAACTCTCCTAGTTTCCGCCCCTTTGTTGCGGCCTCCAAATTACCATCGTGACTATACACTCTATTTGGCCGCTGCTGATACCACTATCGGCATGGTTTTGGTCCAGGACGATGATGATGGCATCGAGAATGTCATTTATTATCTTAGTCGCAACTTACTAGATACGAAGACTCGATATGCATATGTCGAAAAGTTGGCTCTCGCCGCGGTCTGCGCCGTCCAACGCTTCCGTCACTACATTCTGTTGCGTACTACGACAATGATTTCATATTGTAACCCCATGACCTACATTCTTTCACAACAATTGCTGGGGGGCAAATACTCAAAGTGGATCGTAATCCTCCAAGAGTTCGACTTGGAATTCACTGCGGCCAAGTCCAAGAAATCACTCGTTTTTGCTGAAATTTTGTGCTCCTTGCCATCCGCCGCTACTTCCTCGCAGATAGAGGAATCTATTCCAGATGAAACTCTTTTCCTTATCAGCACCCTCGATCCATGGTATGGGGACATAATTGTCTATTTGTAGACGTCCTCCTTCCGCCCCGAGACTTTGAAAGATGCTCGTAGACAGATTCGTCACCAAGCTCAGCCATATCGCATAGTTGGGGACACCCTGTACCACCTTGGTGTTGATTCGGTCCTTCGTCGATGTTTAACCTTCGAAGAAGCTGAAAGAGTTCTAAACGAATGCCACTCCGGTGCTTGTGGCGGTCACATGTCTGGATATGCCACCGTACAGAAGATCCTCCGTGCTGGCTACTTCTGGCCTTCCATTTTCAAGGACTGCATTCTTGCCGTCCGTTCTTGTCACGAATGTCAGATTTACCAACGGAAGGTGCATGCGCCCGCTGCCCCGTTGCACCCCGTTGTGACCCTAGGCCCCTTTGCCAAATGGGGCATCGATTATGTGACATGTAACCCTCGCTCGGCCGGGGGGCATGGTTACATCATCGTTGCTGTAGATTACTTTACAAAATGGGCCAAGGCGATGCCCACATTGTCGGAAGACGGTCATACCGCGGTGCAGTTTCTGTTTAACCATGTTATTTCTCGGTTCGGGGTTCCACAAGCCATTGTCACTGATCAAGGAAAACATTTTCGTAATCATATGATGGCCGAGTTGACAACCCAACTAGGACTTAGGCATGATAGTTCCACTCCGTATTATCCTCAGGCAAACGGTCAAGTGGAAGCCGTGAACAAGGTCTTTGTCACGATGCTTCAAAGAACTGTTGGCATGCACAATTCTAGTTGGCATTTGATGTTGTTCTCCACTTTGTGGGCCTACCGGACCTCCGTGAAGGACGCCACCGGTTTCACCCCTTTTCAGTTAGTATATGGACTGGAGGCAACCCTTCCCATTGAGTGTGAGATTCCTTCACTCAAATTAGCCATCGAGTTACCCCCCGATTCTACTCCTGTAGAAGAGCGGCTTCTTTACTTGGAACGAATGGATGAGACACGTGGTCTAGCCTCCCTAGCTATCGAAGCTCAAAAGAAGCGAGTGAAAACTCACTTCGATAACACTGTTAATCCTCGCTCTTTCATCGAGGGAGATCTAGTACTGCTCTACAATCAAGCTAACGATAAGCTGGGGGCAGGAAAACTCGAGCCAATGTGGAATGGGCCCTATATTGTGAAAAGAGTTTTACAAAAAGGTGCCTATGAGCTGATAGATTATGAAGGCAATCCCCTGGACAGGCCCCGCAATGGGCTGTATCTTAAGAAATATTATGCCTGAGTCCAGGCGCTCTCTCTTTTATTTTTTACATGCATATGCTTTTTAACAGTGTGTTGTGTGTGTGCGTGTTTATTTACTTTTTATCTCAGTTTGTCAGCGTGATCGCCGCTTATTGTGTCTTTTGCTTCTTGAACAGATGTCTGGATCACCTTATGTTGGTTTCGCTGATGGTGCTTCCCGTAGTACTCGCAATCTGTCATCTGCGGCATGGGTGATCTACGATCCTCATGGTGAGTTAGTAGATATTCAAGGAGTGTGTCTGGGATGTACAATGAACAATGTGGCTGAATATAGTGCTGTAATTGAATTATTAGCCGAGGCGATTAACCTCGGAATCCACTCATTGGTTGTAAACTTAGATTCGCAGCTTGTAGTCCACCAACTCAACGGACGATATTCCGTCAGAGATCATCGTATTTTAAGGTTGTATTTACGTGTTAAGTTACTGGAAAGAGATTTTGATTACATTACTTATCATCACATTCCAAGGAGACTTAATGCAGTAACCGATGCATTGGCTAATTATGTATTGGACAGGCATTTGCACAATATGTAAATCAACAAAACACAGGAAGCATAAGATACAATAAAAACACCATGTATATATATATATATATATTGTGCACTAAGGCGCTCAAAAAATAAGTGTACATGTCCAAAGTAAAGCCGACTTCCTCAGTACATCTGAGACGTATGTCTCTCAAAAACATCAGTGGAAAATGAACCCTAGGCATCTACTACGGTAAGTTAAGCTCTCTATAGCATGCCACGGCTCGTGCCACCCGCCTCAAAAGGCGGTGCATCCTAGGTTCCACACCCACTGTATGAATCTGGGAAACTATCGGGACCTCCTTGATCCCCTGGTAATCTGGCACTCCTGCTAGTAAGCCCTCAAGGTTGTGTACCACAGTCTCCGTCATGTCGCCTACTGGAGGAGCCAGGTCCAGGACCGCAGCGCCTTGTCCCTCTCTCCGTGCCTCCGGAGCTAGGCCAAGGGGTCTCGTAGGTCCCACATCTGCATATCATAGCATTTATTAGGACATGTACATGAAAAATTTAAAAACATTACAAAAGATAAAAAATCAAAAAGACATCAAGTGTTTTACCTCCATCGTCCCACTGCTCTCCCGCAGGAAGTGGCATGTCGGGATCACCGCGGAAATCGATACCGGTGTATGGCCAGTCCTCGACGAAGATAACCTGGCGATCCAGCCACTCTTGAAAGAAAACATCCCACGACACTGAGTGGCCGCCACCTCCACGCGGCATGACCCGGGCCCATCGAGTGGCCCTCGTCTCCCGTGGACTGTTAGGCGGATCCACCACCATAGTCTGCAGCTGTAGGGCCAGCACCCGCTCGAACATGAGCGGAAGTAAGAGCGATCCGTAGCCGAACTACTTCGACTCTCCACGTCGGCAGTTGCTCAATTGCCTCTTCATACTGGTCGTCACCGCTGCTTCCCAGTTGAAAACTGTGGGCTGTAGACACTCGAGAGCTAGCAATAGGTGGGCCTTTGAGGCCTCATGATTGGCTAGACTCCCTGTTGCCCGGGACACCATAAAGAGTATGGTGCGAAGGACCATGTCACCGACACCCACTGAAGGAATGCTTACCTTCCCACTCCGTGTTTTGTGCACCTGTGGACACACTCGAGCCATGAGCTGGTCGAGCATCTCGCCACTGGGTCGTTGCCCCTCCAGAATGGGCATCACACCCCGGCGTGACAATCTAGTCAAAAAATAGATATCCGTGGAATCGAACTCGATGTCGCAGCCTCGGATTGTAAATTTTCCATCCACTGGATTCCAAGCTCTGATTAAGAGCTCCAGGAGGTCTGGCTGTGCCCTCAGGTGTGGAGTGAGGAAAAATTTTAGCAAACCGCATGCCCGCATTGCATTTCGGAATCCTGCATCGGAAAAAGCAGAAATATCTTCATTATCGTAGGCCCTCCCTTGCCACAGAAAGGCCATTGTGTCCTGCATGATCACCAAAAAGCATTAGGCTGCCAGGCATTGAAAATTATCCATCCAAAATCTTAAAAACTAAGTTTCGCGGCGCCAACGCGACTGTTTTTAAAACAGCCGCGCTGATAATGGCGGCCCTTTGTTTTTTCCGTGGATCAGCGCAGAAGCACACGAGTTTTCCGCGCTGACCCGGAAAGTGATGTGTGTAAAATAAATCGGCCAGCGCGGACCCGATGGGCGAAACCGCGCTGACCGAGAGCGCATCAACGCTCAAAGGATTCAGCAAAACGGCCAAATCCCACGGTGAAAATGCGTAAAAATGGACTCAAAACACAGCGCAGAGCAAGAGGAACCTACCTGGAACAAGCTGTCGGAAGGATGGTGTCCGCACGAGGACAAATTCGCTCCGTCAACTTCACAGCTCCACAACATTCTCCAAGGCTCAAATGGTAAAATGGTAAAAAATGATTTTTACCCCCCCTATTTATGGTAATATTTCTTAATTGACTTTATAAAAGTGGGTTTTTGTCATGTTTTACCATGGATTTAGTCCTAAGGTCACTTTGTTATGCCTTTATGCATGTTTTACTATGTTTCTCAACATATCGAACGGGTTTACGCGGGTGGTTTTCTTGTGCAGGTCCTCGAAACCGGTGAAGGCACAATGGATCTATATACACTTGGTCCCAAAAAATGTCGTCTTTAAGCTCTTTTCCGACATAAAGCAAGAAAACATAGCCGAGCCCCCTTTCAGCTTGTCAAAAGGAACGAGAGGCGGTCACTTTTAAGGCTCTTTTTTCGACCATTTAAGTTAACAAAGATCGCCGGGTGTTTGTCGTTTTGCACTCGTTATTGGCTCTAAAACGACGTACTTTGACCACTTTTTTACTTTTTCGGGTCAAAGTTACTATTTATGAAAAGTACGCCTCGGTCGTAATGATCGGGCGGTTCTTTCGAGCATCGTTTTATACTTTTTCGGGCTCGAGAGACACAACTTTACGAAAAAGGACCCTCTCGGATTTTTCTTTTCTGCGGTCTTTTCAGACTCTCTAAACAGGAAAAGACGTCGAGTTCTTCCTTTGTCAGACTCGTTAAAACTTCATGACATCGTATTTCGTCAAAATGACGCTCCTCAAGCATATGCTATCCCCGTCAAGCTTGTCATCCAAAAATAACCGAGGTACTCGCCAGAAATGGTGGGGGAAATAAAGGAATCATAATCGTCGTCATCGGCAATATGTCGCTCTTGAACATGACACTGTTTGCATTCGTGTCTGGGTGGGGACATCTCATCTCGTTTCACATTTGCCTCCATGGGTTTAGGTTATCCTATTTGACCATTCATCTGCTCATTGTCTTGTCATTACGACCTCTGATCATTTGACCTCAAAATACTACCAAATCCATCATTGTGTCGCCGATATGTTCAAGAGAAGTTAGCCTCTGCAAGTATAACCTCCCTCCGATATCTCACACGAAACATATTATCTCTTTCCATCTCGTGTCGATGATGTGGGAAACATTATGGCCCACCTTCGATAAAGATCACTTCCTGTCGACTTCAGCTCATTATCCGGGAAAGTGACCTAGAGACTCCCTTCAGGTACCTTGGAGCCTGCATGCCTCAATGGTAGGTTCTTCGCGTTCGATGCGAGGTTTTCATCATTGGCCTCCGATCGGATGACTCTACGGGTGTTCGACACCGGCTCATTTATTCGCACGCCATAGATTGTACCTATAGTACCTTGAGGACCATCGTCATTATTGGTGGCACCTCTCGCGTCTGTTAACAGCTTTCATCATTAGCTGGTAATCAGACGATGTTCATGCATGTTCGACTTCGACTCCTGTATTCACATGCTTGGACTTGTACTTCGTTCGGGTTTGGATGGAGCGCATGACCCTGGTTCTAGTCTGTTGCGAACCAGGCTGCGATTTTGTGGATTGTTATTACATGACTCATTGATGGATGGCTGCGCCCATACATGAGTCTTTTAGGATGGCTGCGACCATACCTTTTTATCATCATGGTCTCTTCAGCTGGGTGGCTGCGTCCATACCACAGACCTTCTTCATATGTCCTTTGGATGGTTGCGCCCATGCCTAGACTACATGTAATCGAGATATCAGTTGTACCTACGTGCAGGTTCTTCCTGGTGGTGTTCCGGTTCAGCAGTTTTGTAAAGCATTTCACCCCTCCCACTCTCTCGGGCTTCATGCTTTAGGGGCATCTGTTACATAGTAATTTGTCACTGTCTCCTTGTCAATCTCCCTACTATGTCATGAAATCAAATCCATCATGCTCATGCTCTCTGAAATGGCCAAAAAACCCTCTTTTCCTAAGTTTGTTGGATCATCGCGACTGTTATTGAAATAACCGCGCTGACTGGCGGATGATAGTGCAATTGGTGCGCTGCTAGCGTGGAAGCACACAGGTTTCCCGCGCTGATCAAATTTCATAGCTAGCGCATCCTCTGCTTGTACTAAGTGGCGCTAACCAGACCTCTTATGTTATTGAGATGCGATGTCAGTGCGCCAGTCCAGTTATGCACCCGCGCTGATCTTGTTTGGGCGAGTTTGTTCTAACAGCCAGCCTTCCGATGACTCAAGACCTGGTTGTTGGCTTTATAAAGGTTGCCCTCCCTTCTATGGCATGTATGTTCACCATATGAGCCACCTTTCTTGGAGATAAGCTTATCCTTCCACCATCCATGGAGACTGCTTCTCCTATATAATCCTCCACCATTGCCATGAGCAGCTAGTTTTTGACATATAGCTTTTGACATAGAGGAATTCATAGTGCTTTAGTGCTGCTCTTAATAGGCAGTTGGTGTGTTAAGTGTGGATTGCGAGAGAGCTTAAGGAAGGTTGTGAAGTCTTGTTTCCTTGTGTAAGAGAGAGAGTTGTTTGTCTTGGGAGATCTACCTCCAAGGTTGAATGCTTATGAGACTTGCTGGCCGGACCCTCTTGAGAAGGACTCAGCGTCAGAACATTGGTTGTACCTTTCTCTATTTTTGATTAATAAAAGATAGATGACTACTATTATGGTTCCATTCTCATTTGTCTGATAATGGTTAATGTGAATTACATCCTTTTTGACTCATGTATAGTTGCTTTTACTAGATTTCACGCTTGTGTTTGTTCTCTCTTTGCATGTGCAGGTGTCCATCCACGAGGATAGTGGAGGATCATGACCGACCAGAGCGAAGGAGCGAGAGCGACATCTCTTCATCAAACAATAGCGTGGGAATCCAAGTAGGTGTTCATTACCCACTTTTTAATTGCAACTAGGAACTTACAGAGTAGCATTGATTGATTGTTCCTAGACCCGTTCTGGGCTAGTAGGGATCGCCTCTATCCATAGAGGGGATTTACCTCTCCAACATTTCCTGTGGGAAGGTGTACACGGTTTGGGTGTCTGTGGACCAAACAAAGTACGAACTGGGGAACACGAAGTACAAGGCATGGAAGGTTTGGAAGAATGCGAAGGGAAGCTCCTGCTTACCTTATACAGGTTGAAGCGAATGGAAAAGGAGAATCCCCAGATTCAAGAGAAGCTTGCAGTCTTGGAGAAGAATGTTGAAGATGAACTTCTTCAACTTGGTTGGACAATGGAGCAAGATGAGGTTGCAGATTGTGCAAACAAGGAAGAGGAAGCCGTGATAGTTGAAGATGTTGCAGACATGACCATGATGGAGGATGAGCTTGGGATTGATCAAGTTGGGCCAGGATCGTGCAGTTTGTAGACATGTATGGATGGGGGTACTCTCATGGTGGAACCTCATGATGATCATGATGCTGATGTAAGTACATTTGATGCATGTATTTCATTTGAGCATTTGGTAGATGGACCATATCCAGGGAAGGGCAAAGCCAGTTTGCCGATGCTAGGGAGCATCTTACCATGGATGTTTATGATGAGACCTTGTATGGAGAAACAAGGATTGTTGATTGCTGCAGGACTTGTTAGGGTTGTTTGTGACCTTATGGTAGAAGGTACAAAGGCCCGTGACAAGGGTGGAACTTGATGATCATTGTGGAGGAATGGGTCATGCTTTAGCCACATGGCTAAGTTCCCGACATGACTCATGGATAGATTGGATGGCACACACTTGAGTTGCTTGGGTGGACTTCTCATGGCCGAGACCAAGAGATAGCCTTGGTGGACACTTAGGTGGAGGAGCTATGATGGAGAGACTCATGTGATGATGATATGGTTGGGTGACCGAGTTCACTAGACCGAAGATTGTAACTTGGATAGGGATGAATGATTGTTGTGATGGGTCTATTGGGTTGGACTACATGACAACTTGGTCATGGACACCAGGTTGGAGACATGGAGAATGGCACCCTCATGCAGGGACATTGTGCAGGAGCACTTGTAGAGATGTCACTTATGGGCATCCAATGAGGAGTGCCAAGGCAGGGATGTTATGCAGATGGATTTGCTAGTGTGACATGGAGACTTATTACTTATGAGCCGATGGAGAGATAGTGCACTTTTGTACAACAAGGCCATGGACTTGGATAGAATTGCGAGGAGGCTATGGGGCATTCTTACTACATGGAGAGCTGAGGCATCTTGCAGAGACCTTTGGGATGATACTTGTATGTTTTCTAGAGTGTTGGTTGGGGATGGCTTATGGAGCTCATGATGACATGAGATTGTTGTGACTTTTGGGGACTTCATATATGGTGGACTTAGAGGATCTGATGCATTGAGGAGTTGAGGTCAGAGACTTTGATGCAGGATGGTGTGCATACTTTCAAGTACATGCATGGGACATGGCTTGAAAGAGTGACTTGATGTAGAGGATCGATATGAGGCACTTTGGAGTGATGGAGTTACGATGATGATGATGCCTTGGTGGCAAAACTTGGGCATGGGTTGAGCCGAGACTCAACTACTTCTACACATGGGAGCTGATTGATCTTTGATCATGGGCAGCACGTGGATAGATGAGACAAGTGTATACTTGTTTCTATGACTTGAGAGGATGACACATTGCGGATGTGATGGAGGTAGCTTCATGCACATGGATGTGACACACCGAGGGTTGGAGTATCATGGAAGCAGTTCACATGGGGACAACACATGATGAGGTCGACACGATATGTTGCAGTGAGCATGTAACTTGAGATGGAAGGACCAACCTTCCGTGACGGAGCAGCATGTGGAGATTGTGACATGATGGTTCATGGTCATGGATTGAGATGACTTTCGATTGTTGAGATGAGATGTTGGCACATGGTTGAGGTGTGTTAACACTTGTTGATATATCATGGGCAGTTTTGCACATGGTGAAGATGATGCATATGATGGATTTGACACATTGTTATAGCAGACATTTAGCTTGATGTTGGAAGGATCAGCCTTCCATGATGGAGAGCAGCATGGGGAGATTGTGGCAGGTGGTCGATGGTCAAGGACATCTATGACATACTTTGGTATGGACTATCTTGGTAGCAGTTGGTTGCCTAGATGAGACATGGTGGAGATGGAGTCCTACATATGTGCAGGGATGTTTGTCATATGTGAGGAGGAGTTGACATCATGGATATTGATGCTTGGGGATGTTGTCGAGGACGACAATGAATTCAGGTGGAGGAGGATGTAACGCCTTATAGTTGTGCGACGGGCGGGCGCTGGGCACCCAGGCGCGCGCACGCCGGGTGGGCGTGCACGACCGCACGCGGGTGGAGCGTCGGGCAGTGCTGCACGACGATGCGACGTTACCATGAGTTATTTGCGACGAAAGTGTAGACTTCAACGACACTTATGGAAAATCAAGGGGACGAAGGCATAAGGTTTATATGATGGTTTGAGGATGGAACGACCGACTTCTATCATGGATAGCTGACCTCTAAATGGGCGTTCAAGCCTTGTGAAGGGGGTGTGTAAACCAACCTTGGGTGGTCGGACGGGTGAGCCACCACCCCACCCTTAGACGTGTATAAGTAAGTGCGGTTGGAGCTCATTTGGGATACAACGAACATCATTTGGATCTTCACTAAGGACTCAAGAAGTGTGCACAGAAGGAAAAGGAGAATGTGCATGTCTCATAGAGGCCTATACACTTGGTAACATTCTTGGAGTTGGACGGAGGTTGGGCGGTGTGCCCAGGTGTATGAACGGTGTGAAGATTTTGTGTAGGACTTGGTAAAGTGATTTTGGTGGCTCGGGCGAGCACTACCCTTCGTGAAAGAGGTGCACAAGATTGTTATAAAAGGCAGATTTTCCTCTCTTTGTAATATTCAGTTATGTGTGAGACTTGGTTCGGCAAGACACACTTGTATATTATAAACTGATATTCTTAATATATTACTGGGCAGACTCACATTACGGGGAGTTGCCCCTCCCCTTGTTGCAATTGTTGATGTTCTTGTTATAATTGCTATGGATAATGAATGAGTATGGGCTTCATTAGTATAAAGGATAATTGCATAATACTTGGTTGAGAATCACAAACTTAGTAGGAGAAAGTGAATTTAGCCGTAGTCCATGTGCATGAGTATTGTTAAAAAGAAAGTGTTGAGTGGTGCCGCACCTCGCCGGCATGGTTGAAATACCATCGTAGGCTAGGGGGCATGACAGTTGGTATTAGAGCTCACTTGAGCTGGTTAGAGCAAAGTTGCTCGTGACAGTGGAAGCAGGTACCTGCAGGTGAAGGAAGATAGTTTCACATACAAGTGGAACAAGGGCCAGTTCATGGTTGCAGGGGAGTTGGTGAAGCTGGTAAAGGTTGGAACCGGGTGTCGTAGAATTGGGCAAGCGGTACTACGTGCTGGTCATATTATTTGGGCACTTGTCACGTGGGCAAGTGGGACTGCGTGTGGGCAGGTGTACATGGTTTGGGCGTCTGTGGACCAAATGAAGTACGAACCGGGGAAGACAAAGTACAAGGCATGGCAGGTTTAAAAGAATGCGAAGGGAAGCTCTTGCTTACCTTATATAGGTTGAAGCGGATGAAAAAGGAGAATCCCCAGATTCGAGAGAAGCTTGCAGTCTTGGAAAAGAATGTTGAAGATGAGCTTCTTCAACTTGGTTGGACAATGGAGCAAGATGAGGTTGAAGATTGTGCAAAGAAGGAAGAGGAAGCTGTGATAGTTGAAGATGTTGCAGACATGACTATGATGGAGGATGAGCTTGAGATTGATCAAGTTGGGTCAGGATCGTGTAGTTGGCAGACATCTATGGATGGGGGTACTCTCATGGAGGAACCTCATGATGATCATGATGATGATGTAAGTACATTTGATGCATGTGTTTCACTTAAGCATTTGGTAGATGGACTGTATGCAGAGAAGGGCAAAGCCAGTTTTCCAATGCTAGGGAGCATCTTACCATGGATGTTTATGATGAGACCTTGTATGGAGAAACAAGGATTGTTGATTGTTGAAGGACTTGTTAGGGTTGTTTGTGACCTTATGGTAGAAGGTACAAGGCCTGTGACAAGGATGGAACTTGATGATCGTTGTGGAGGAATGGGTCATGCTTTAGCCACATGGCTAAGTGCCCGACATGACTCATGGACAGATTGGAGGGCACACACTTGAGTTGCTTGGGTGGACTTCTCATGGCCGAGACCAAGAGATAGTCTTGGTGGACACTTAGGTGGAGGAGCTATGATGGAGAGACTCATGTGATGATGATATGGTTGGGTGACCGAGTCCACTAGACTGAAGATTGCAGCTTGGATAGGGATGACTGATTATTGTGATGGGTCTACTTGGTTGGACTACATGGCAACTTGGTCATGGACATCAAGTTGGAGACATGGAGCATGGCAGCCTCATGCAGGGACATTGTGCAGGAGCATTTGTAGAGATGTCACTTATGGGCATCCAATGAGGAGTGCCAAGGCAGGGATGTTGTGCAGATGGATTTGCTAGTGTGACATGGGGACTTATTACTTATGAGCCGATGGAGAGGTTGTGCACTTTTGGTACAACAAGGTCATGGACTTGGATAGAATTGTGAGCAGGCTATAAGGTAAGCAAGAGATTCACTTCATGCTTGGGGATGTTGTCGAGGACAGCAACGACTTCAGGTGGAGGAGGATGTAACACCTTATAGCTAGTGCAACGGGCGGGCACCGGGCACCCCGGTGGGCGTGCACGACTACACGAGAGCGGAGCCCCTAGTAGCTTCGCACAAAATGTTATGATACTCCAACACAATGCTAACATATCTCTGTACACGCTAGCCCCCATGTTTGAACTAGTTGGGTAGCTAGTGGATGTTCTTGTTATAATTGCTATTGATAATGAATGAGTTTGGGCTTCATTAGTATAAAGGATAATTGCATAATACTTGGTTGAGAATCACAAACTAAGTAGGAGAAAGTGAATTTAGGCATAGTCCATGTGCACGAGTATTGTTAAAAAGAAAGTGTTCGGTGGTGTCGCACCTTGTCGGCACGGTTGAAAGACCACCATAGGCTTGGGGGCGTGACAGTTGGTATCAGAGCTGGTGTAGCTTGCAGATGAAATTTGATACACAACTTGACAGTTGGTATTAGAGCTGATATCTAGGTTGATGAAGAAGTGATGATCCTACCACACTACTGTAAGTAGCATGGAGAGATTGTGGCAGGTGGTCAATGATCATGGACATCTATCCTTTGGTATGGACTATCATGGTGACAGTTGGTCGCTTAGATGAGACATGGTGGAGATGGAGTCCTACATATGTTGCAGGGATGTTTGCCATATGTGGAGGAGTTGACATCATGGATATTGATGCTTGGGGATGTTTTCGAGGACGACAATGACTTCAGGTGGAGGAGGATGTAACACCTTATAGCTAGTGCGACGGGTAGGCACTGGGTGCCCTGGCGTGCGCACGCCGGGCGGGCGTGCACGACTGCACGAGGGCGGAGCGCCAGGTAGCTTCGCACAAAATGCGCCAAAAGGATGATTGATATGCGACGATAGTTTTGCGACACTTGATAAAGTGCGTGGAATGTTGGTGTGTTTATACCCACTATGGAGCGCGAGCGACAAGGGAAGGCCAACCCACGAAGTTAGGGAAGGACGACTTGGGATGGCATTGAAGAGGGGGTGTTAAAGCATGTTTTGAAGGTCGGCTGGGGAGCCACCTCCCATGGAGGCATGCGTATATATACATGGAGATTGGCATTCATTTGGAACAAGTTCGAACCAGGAACATTCACCTCTACGCATAGAGAAGTGCGCAGATTCACTTGCTAAATGCGCATAGCTCATGCGCTCAACATGGAGAAGGCGCAGAGCTATTCTCGGGTTGATGGCTGGCAAGGGTGACAGGTGTTGAGTTGGAAATGCGCAGTTTGGTGTAGGACTTGGAAAGGGTCTTCTAGGTGACTCGGGTGAGCACCGCCCTTCGTGCAAGAAGTGCACAAGCTTGTAAAAGGCAGGGTTGCCTCTCATTGTAAAATTTGGCTAAGTATTCGCTTGGATTTGCCAAGCATTACTTGTACATTGTATTATTGGAAAACTGATATAATGTACATTGTTGGGTAGACTGTTCGGGAGTTGCCCCTCCCCTTTATATCGTGCAATTGTTGTCTTCTTTTATAATTGTTGTGGATAATGAATAAGTATGGGTGTTCATTGATATAAAGGTTAATTGCATATTATACTTGGTTTCGAAACACAAACTAAGTACACGTTTGTGAATTAGGCATAGTCCATGTGCACAAGTATTGTTAAAAAGAAAGTGTTCGGTGGTGCCACGCCTCGCCGACACGGTTGAAAGACCACCGTAGGCTTGGGGGCGTGACACAATCTCTTGGATGTGTGTAAGTAGAAGACATTTCGACCTCATTTGGAGGATATGTCAAGAAAGTTAAATTTTTTGCGTAGAAGAAAGAGAAATACAAACAAAGAAACCTGGAAAGAAGAGTGAAGATCTAAGGAAGAAAAGAGAGAGTGTGTGTGTGAGTCTAAAGTTTATTTTTCTACTGTATTTATCTCGCACGTGGATACAAGTAAAGAAACCTGGAAAGAAGAGTGAAGATTTAAGGAAGAAAGAGAGAGAAAGTGTGTGAGTCTAAAGTTTACTTTTCTACCATATTTATCTCACACATGGGATTTTTTAGAGTTAGTGTAGAGGTAAATAAATCGTGAAGTTATTGTAGGTTTGAAGTTCTATTGTTGGGGGCCCAGAATATAATATTTGACCTAATTTAGAGAGTTTGGAATATTACTCATACAAATTGACTTTAACTTATTGCAATATATTTAAAAGAGGGTTGGCT
>APFE031660450.1:0-10704 GCA_000404065.3 Pinus taeda
TGTAGAATGGAAGGTGGAACCAAACACAGAGTAGGCTGGTCCCAACTTAGTAAGAATGGAATAGATAAGGTTACTATCTTCTTTCTTAACCTTAACACCTTCCAAGGGAAGTCTAAGGGTCTTGAACTTGGAAAAAAAATCTTCAATGCAAGAAAAATTATTGGGGTCCAATGTAAGCAAATCATTTTCAAGTTGATGGGCTCTAAGTTCATTTTTGATTCCAAAAACTTTAGTAATCTGTTTCAATGCTTCATCAGGAGTATTAAGTTCTGCAATGTGGAATCTAAGATCTGAAGAAATAGACATCCCTATCAACCCACGTGCTTGATCTTGCATATTTTCCCATTTAGCTGCCTTATCTTCATCTTCTAGTTTGGTTTCTTGGCTTGTGGCTATTCTGTAAAGACCTTTACTTCTAAGTAAATCCACAATGTAGGACCACCATTGGAAGTAGTTGGTGCTATCAAGAAAAACTTGGCATGGACTTTCCATTTTAACAGAAACTAAAGCTATATATTCTGAAACTAAGTGTTTCAATGGTAAGATCTCGAAAAATTAGGCTGATTATAAAAAAAACGGCTCTGAAAACGGCTTCCGGATGAAGAAGTTATGGATTTTGAAGAAAAGTTGATGACGATGCCGTCGAAGTGCGGGAATGTGCGGAAATGAATGATAATGTTAAAAAAAATCTGCCCCTTTCCAAGCTCAAAAGGAGACTTGAACTCAAGACCTTTACTCTCATAAATTAGCTTTGGACCAAGTGAGCTAAACTAAAAGTTTAGGGGAGAGAGGGAGAGAGAGAGAGGGGGGGGGAGGTTTTAGTCACTGAAGCTTTGGGTTGCGTGCTTGCTTGAGAGAGCTCTTTTCCCCTACAAAACAAAAAACACAAAACCCAACATGGACATACAAACACAAACAAGCCTTATGGCTTGAGGTTAGCTTTACCCGGAAACTAAATATTTGCCTCAATGTTTCTGATTTTCCGAGATCACACTAAGGCGCAGTGGAAAAGAGCATACACATGAAAAAAATCCTTCCTCTTTGTTTCTGATTTGCCCAGATCGAACAAAGTCGCAGGGAAAAGAGCATACACATAAATGAAAGGTATAGATCCGATAATAAAAAAAAGAAGCCAAATAAACCGAAATAATAAACAGAGAGAAAATAACTAAAAACTGCAAATAAACACTGTATACCTCCAGATCTTAAAAATGACGTAACTAGGGCTACCAGAAATCTTTTCGCATGAAACGAAAGGGGTTATTCACTGGAACAGATGCTCCTAACACAATAGAGCAGTCCTCTTGGCCCGAAAGTTATCATAAACAATAGATCTAGGAAACGACAATCGGATGTAGTTCAACTGGCTTCAGATTTGGATCACCAATGGACGCGGCCCTCAAGTTAGCTCTGATACCATGTAGGAATTTACAAGGTAAGTTCCTCAGACAGAACACCAAAGGACACCGCTCACAAATAGATAACAGATCAATACACCAGTATTTTTGACGTGGTTAAAACCCTCAAAGAGGGAAACATTCCACAGCCTGAGCCAACGCGACCACTTCAGGCAATTTATTAATAAAAGAATTTTACATAAGCTTCTCTCATGAATAGTTAACCTACAAATGACCCTCCATGCTCTTTAAATAGAGATCATGGACCAATCGAGTGTTAAGCCACGGATCAAGTGTCGGTAATACCGAAGAGAGAATGAACCGTCAGATCACTACATATCGTGATCGTCGGATTGTAAGTTACATAAGTACATAGTAAAGAAACACACTTTACCTAACTCTACACTAGACCAAGTTATACTTAACTATTTCCTATTGTCGAAATATCCTAACAGCTGGTGCACATATATTGTATTAATGGAGATGCGGTGATAATGTGGCGCCCACAATAGATTGAGCAACCCTGATTTCTTGACACCGCGGACCCATTCCTTCATCTCCAATGCTGTAACACTTGTTTCTTCATAATATACCTTTCACATATATTTGTCTGTTGCCAAATGTAGAAACTTGGTGTGGTTTGCAAGGTCCTAATCCTCCATCTTTAACAATGGGAACCATGCGAGCCGAGGGCCTTCAAAAGAGACCTGCTCAGGTAGCAGGAGCGTGGATATCGTAAACTTCCCGGTATCAGGGTCCTTTGTAATCTTCGTTTTTCCCTTCCATGGAGGGATATACTTCAAAAGCCTCGTCATGGGTTCCACCCCTTCAGCGTCAATATCCTCCATTCCCTGTAGTTCTTCCTCCTCCAGGTTCACTACTTTTTATGGCTGCTTATCTTTCCTTTGTTTTGTCTGAGTTTCGGTAGGATTTCTGGGTGGTGTGCGCACTAACACCGAATTTTTTTGATTTTCCTTTACTATGGGTTTCTTCTCTTTCATTGTAGGCTATTTGTCTTTCATCCCCGTCTCTTTTGGTCTAGGATACCTTGGCGCTGTGGGAACTGTAGGTGTAGCCTCTACACTCGAAACTTCTGGGTCCTAGTGCGTCAGAAATGGCTGCTTCCGAACTTAGGGCTTTGGCTGGGTTAGTCATTCTCTCCATAAACAATTCGCGGGCTATGGGGGAAACGTTTGCTCGTGACAAGAATTCCTCCTAGAATGCTCAGCTCATAAGCGGCAAACAACACAATTCAGCAACAAGTCTTAGAGCACAAAGTGTTCTCTATTGGACCAACACGTGTAATTTATAGGGGGTTTTGATTTCAAATCTGACTGTTCCCCCAATTTATGATAATAAATGTAGTTTTGGTGGCAGATCTTCAAATATTTTTGCCTTAATTGTCGCCACCCCGCTCCACTTAACCGTCTTCTAGCGGTCAAGTCATGAACAATAACTCCAACGATCATTTTCCTGCTGCGCTACGCAGTACCTTCCCCTATGGCTCAACTTCTTGAGCGCAACTTCATGGTTTGTATCTTCATCATTCTTCGCGCAGCCTACTTGTTGCATTATCCTCCAAGCCGGGCAATGTAGTTTATAGTCCCGCGCTCCCTTGCAACTGCCTAGAGCATTAAGACTATCCTGCTGCCACATAGTCATTGTGTAGGGTCTCTTGTATACAACTTCAACTTGCTCCCATTCACTCTTCCCAGGAAGGGTTCCCCATTTAGCTTCGCGAGCTGAACTGTGCCTCCATCTGTAATTTCTTTGACAATATATGGCCCTAACTAATGCTTTTAGAATTTACCTGAAAATTTAGTGAATTTACTATCATATAACATGACAAGATCGTTTACCTTGAATGTGAAAATCTTGATGTGGTGATCATGCCATGCTTTTTCGCATTCCTTCTGTACTTTTTTATGGAATCCTACCAAAAATTGATTTTCTTCGAGCTCCATCAACTGTGCTAGCCATTCCTCCAAGGCCTTGCGATCTACCATATCCGTCAGAGGTGCTCTGTGTAGACTAGGGACAATGTACTCCATCGGAATTACGGCTTCGACGCCATATACTAATTTGAATGGTGTTTTCCCTGTCAACTTCTTACAAGTAGTCCTATAAGCCTATAGTACTATAGGTACGTGCACATCCCAGTCATTCCGTTGCACGTTATAGATCTTTGTCAGCGCGTTCTCCAAAATCTTGTTAAAGGCTTCAACAGTTCCATTAGCCTATGGGTGATACAATGTACTCTTCTGATGGTAGACCTGGAATTCTTCAGTCAACGTGCTGATCATTTCCTTAGAAAGTGCGTACCCCTATCACTCATAAACACTTTCAGGCAGTCAAATCCGGTTAAGACATACTCAAACAAGAATTTTGCTGCCGTAGCTCCTGTACAATCTGTAACCGGTTGTGCTTACACCCATCTGGTTAGATATTCCATTGTAGTGATAATATAATGTGCACCCATTTTCTTTCCAAGGGGCTGAATTGGCCCAACAAAATCAATCACCCACTTCTCAAAGGGCTGCAAAGATACTTGAGGATGTAGTGTCAAATCATCTCTCCGTGATGGTCTGCTAGTTCTTTGACATGCATTGCACGCCTTACAATACGCATTGGAATCCTTGTGCAATGTTGGCCACCATAGACCTACGTGTAAAATATTCTGCGTAGTTTCCTTGGCTACATAATGGCCTCTCGTAGCTCCCCCATGAACTTCAGTGAGAATGCTATCCCACTCAAAGTCCAGCACATATCTTTGCAATATTTCATCTGCACCCATTTTATACAGATGTCCCACAATAACTGAAAAATAAGCTGTGCACACTACTAATTCCTTCTTTTGCTGGCTTGTATATCCTTCTGGTGCCATCCCCATAGTCAAGAAGTGAATAATGTATGCAAAATAGTCATCCGCTATATGCACCGCAAAGAGTTACGCATCTAGCAACCCTTCCTTAAGATTATTAGGTTCCTCTCCTGTTTCGATCTGTGACAGATGGTCATGTCTTGCATTTAACCTCCTTGGCTTCATAATGAATTCAAAGTCATACTCCTGAAATAATAGCAACCATCTGTAGATCTTCCCCCACAACATAAGTTTGTTGACCAAGTATTTCAAGGTAGAATGATCTGTGTACATCTTGAAATTCACTCCTAATAAATAATGCCTGAACGTTTGAAGCGCGTACACCATGGCCAATCTTTCACGCTCAATCGTTGAATAATTTTTCTCGGCCTTCGATAACTTCCTACTTGCGAAGGCTATAGGATGGTCCATTTCTCCTTCATCGGTCTGCAGTAGCAATTGAAGAGGCACCCACATGAATATGAAACTGCTTTTTCCAATCAGGGAATATCAAGATCAATGCAGTGAGAATATTTTCTTTCAGCACATCTAAGCTGTGCTGACATTCTTCGTCCCAACAGAATGTTGCGTCCTTCTTTAACAGTTTCTCCATGGGCGTAGTAATTTGAGTATAAGCTTTGATAGATTTTCTATAGTATCTTGTATGTCCCAGCGTCACACGCAACTGCTTGACGTTCCTAGGGGCCTCTAAATTTACAATGACCACAATCTTTGCAGGGTCCACCATCAATCCTTTCTTGCACACAACATGACCTAGCAAGATCCCAAAAGGAACACAGAATATGCATTTTTTCAAATTCAACGTGATCTGGTATCTGCGACATGTATCCAATATCAAGCGTAGACTTGCTACATGGTGCTTCACGAATCCAATCACTATCTAGTCATCAAAGTAAACTTCCAGAAACTTATGAATGAACTCTTTGAACGCTGCTATCACTAAATGGGAAAATATCGCAGGTGCATTATTGAGTCCAAATGGCATCACAGTCTACTGAAAACAACACCACTCCATTGCAAAGGTCGTTTTGCTGCTATCCTCTGGCACGATCTTGATATGATGATACTCGAAAAACCTGTCAGTAAAGGAATAGGCCTCCTGCCCTCCAACATTGTCTAATACTTTGTCTGTAAATGACGTTGGGAATGGGTCATGAACACATGCATCATTAAGCTTTTGCAGATCTATGCAAATCCTTATTTCACCCTTTTGTTTCTTCTCTTGAACCACCATCGGGCTCACCCAGTCAGATTCTTCTACAGGTTCTATGATGCCTGCCTCTAGCATCTTATCCAACTCTTGGCGAAACTTTTCCTTGTATTTAGGATTGAGGCGATATAACATTTGTTTAATAGGCTTTGCGTTTGGCTTCAGAGTGATTTCATAATGCCCAAATTGCCAAATATGTCCTTTAAATATGAAAACTTAGTGGGGAAGAGATCCTAGTATTCGTGGAGTAAACAACTTTATCCACTGTAGCGTCGTCCCAATAATCTCCAATTTTCGCAAACTTCAGTTCTTCTTTAGTGCTGATGTTTACTTGCTTTGTCTTTAAAGGTGTGGATATGTCCAGATTTTCTATTTGTGGGCCTTTGACTCCGTGATGCCCTTCTGCCTCTGGAATATTAATGTTCCTCGTATCTTCATTTTCCTCTTCAACAGTTACATTACATCACTCCAACGCATGGTATAGTTGGGTGCTCCAGTCTGGTTGGATCCATTCCATAGGTTCCTTCGACGTTTTGAAGATAACCGCCTTAATCTTTTGTAGCGCTTCATCGATTCTTGTGAAATCGTCTTTGAAGATGAAGTTCAATAAGATACCTTCCTTTAATACATCCCATTTTGCAATGTCGTGGTGGAGCTCTGTTTCCAGATACCAGTTCATGGGAATTGTGTCCAAGGTATGAAAAAATATGTGTACCCACTCTGGCTGTGGTTCCATTCCCCATGCTTTAGTCCACTTCGCTAGGTGATTGCGTGGATCATCCCTTCCATTGTACTTCTCAGTCACTCTGGTATTAGCATGACCAAACTGTAACCTCATCATTCTTTAGTAATCTCGCCATCCAGCAAAATTATTCTTATGCGTACCCCACCATTGTGTGGGCGTAGCGCACAACACCAATTCTATTATCAAGGAATTTAGACTTCTGTGATCCATAACATTTGTTTAGAAACTTTTTGGCGAAATCACATAATTGATCATTTGTCGACGTGTTTCGAACCAACTAGTGTGGTTCATCGTAGGACAAGTTGAAGATACAGATCCAGTTTAGCGTGTTATATAGTCTAAGCAGAGACTCCAACGGCTAGAAAGACTAACGGCTATTTTTCAACCTAAGGACCCCAGTCAAACCTCCTTTAACTAAAATAATATTAATATTCTTTATAATTATTATTATATCTAAGGAGTCAAGTAAATTGGGTAAAAATAAACAGAACCGTGGTCAGATATTAAATTTATCTATTTAATTATTTAAATTATTAATATTTAATTCCTATAAATAATTATTTAATGTCAGTTATTAAATCATTGGTTAGATATAAATTTATCTATTTTATTAATTTTAAATTATAATAAATATATATATTATAATATTTTTCATTCCTAATTATAATAACTATTTAATATTAAGTTATTAATCCTTTATATAAAATCACTAGAAAATATATTTTTAATAAAAAATAGATTGGTTATTCAATGGTTAGTTAAACAAAACTAAACCATTTATTATTTAAAATATTATATATATATATATTATATATATAATATATATATATATATATATTATATATATATATTATTATATATATAATTATTAATCCATCTATATATATAAGTATATAAATATTAATATTTCAATAACTTAAACTTTCTCATAATATTTTTTTAATATATATATATATATATATATTAAGTATATATATATATATATATTCAAATGTTACATATATAATAATATCATCTATTAGTATTTTTCAAAACCTCACAATAATATTTTTATATTTTAATGTTTGATAAAAATAATATATATAATAAAACAATTTTTCATCTTACTTTATTTATTAAGGATAGTTTAAATTAACTTAGAATTAAATAAAAAAAAATTATTAAATGAAAAAATGGAAAATTAATATTGAATAGTTACGAAAATGTATATTTTAATTTATTCATTAATTGTAAATATATCTTTAAACATAGCATTAGGTTGTTAAAAATCTAAGGCTAATCGAAAGCTAAATTAAATACCTCCCATTCCAAGGTTAGTACAATTACTTTAAAATATATTATGTTAAATATTCCCATTAAAAATCTTCGAATAAATGGGAAATAGATGGGATTAAATCAAACCATAAGGACGAAAATTAAAGGAGAACAAATCAAATCACGAGAAAAACAAGAAAATGACACAACAAACCCAAAGGAAAACAACTCTTAAGGAAAGGAAACAAGAAACCCAGAGATCATACCAAGAAGGGACCGCGGAGGTTAGGAAGACAGGCCTGGGACCCAACAGCTGCTAATCTTCCAGCCATCATCCCTATTAAGATTATTCGGCCTTTTTTCAATCTCCAGGGCCTCCCTAAACTTGCGATGGTGAAACTGAGCAACTCTAGCAATGACTTGAGCCTCTTCGACACATACATGATGCATCGTCTTCTCGGCATGTTCCGCAAGGGCTGAGGATTTGGTCCTCCCATGCCTCAAGTCAGTTGAATGCTCGCTAATCCTTTGATTGATAGAGCGACCAGTCTCACCAATATATGGAATCCCGCAAGAACAAGGGATGACATAGACGCCCTTCATGTCTTTAGGGTCAATAGGATCTTTTACAGATCTGAGGGAACTACGGATAGTATTAAGAGGTCTAAAGGTTGCGGGCACATCAAACTTTCTCAGAATCCTCGCAATCCTATCCGTGGTCCCCTGGATATAAGGAATGTTGACTCCCATGACACGATCCTTAGGATCCCTACGGATTGACGGCTCCTTCTTAGCCTTGAGGAAGGCCTTTTGACCCAGGTGTCTATTGTAACCATTTTTCACAAAGACATCTAGGAGATGAGCCTTCTCCTTTTCCAAGCTCTCTTCATCAGAGATTCTAACAGCACGGGTGGCAAGAGTGCTTAGAACACCTATCTTTTGAGCTAGGAAATGATGGGAAGAAGCATGCAAGTATTGCTCGGTATGCGTCTTCTTCCTAAACACTTGATGAGAGAAAGAACCATCCGCTTTCTTAGAAATGAGAACATCCAAGAACGGAAGACAACCATTGTCTTCTTTTTCCATCGTGAATTTTATGGCGGCGGACTGGTTATTAAGATGATTGAAGAAATGATCCAGCTCATCAGGACCATGAGACCAGACAACACTAGTGTCATCAACGAATCTTTTCCAAAGCTTTGGGAGGAGATGAGAAGAGGCCAAAGCCTTAGACTCAAAATCCTCCATAAAGAGATTGGCGACTACCAGGGACAAGGAGGAGCCCATGGCAACCCCACAAGTCTGCTCATAGAATTCTCCTTCGAAGCTGAAAAAGGTGGAGGTAAGGCAAAGCTCAACCAATTTCGCCGTATCATGGTCGGTGAGCTTGTAAATCACCTTCATGGCCTCATTGATAGGAATACAGGTGTAAAGAGAGACCACGTCGAAACTTACCAGAATGTCCTCGGGCTCCAGCTTAACCCTTTTTAGATCATCAATAAAGGAAGCCGAGTCTTTGACGAAGGACTCAGTATGACCAACCAAGGGCCTCAATTTAGTGGCAAGGAACTTGGCTAGGAGGTAAGTCGGACCACCAATGGTGTTGAAAATGGGTCTCAAGGGGACCCCTTCCTTATGGACCTTTAGAAGGCCATAAATCCTAGGAGCAATGGGGTTTCCCTCAATAAGCTTTTGGGATAGAGGAATAGTGGAATTGCAAGATTTTATTGCAAGAGCGACTGCTCTGGATACCTTCTTAAGGGGATTCTTCGAAAGCTTCTTGTAACTTCCACTATTACAGAGATGATCAAGCATCTTATTTCTGTAATCACTCCTATCCATAATGACGGCAGCCCCACCTTTATCAGCTTTCAAGATCATGATTTCCCGATTCCTATTCAAGGCCTTCAAAGCCTCAAACTCAGTCTTGCTGATATTGCTACGGGGAGGCTTGGCTCTCCTTAGGGCCACGGCACAATCTTGCCTAATTGTGTCTTTAATCTTATCCGGAAGGTTCTTAATTCCAAATTCGACATCACAAATGATGTCATCAACAAGGATTTTCCTGGGAGCTAAGGCAAAGTTAAGACCCTTCCCTAAGAGACTAAAAACTGCAGGTGGAAAGGAGAACCTAGACAGATTTAGAACCTTATTTCCCTGACTCGAAACACTCTCAGAACTTCCCTTGATTCTAATACTACCAATATGGCTACTATTCCCATACTCAGCTTCATTATTTCGACCCTCTATATTATTCTTAAAATTATTAAATTTACAACTATTATTATTAGTAACCAAACCATAATCATCTTTATTACCTTTATCATAATAGTTCCTTAGGCAATCTTTATTAATATTATTAACAAGCCTATCTTCAATAATACCCTCGCCCTTACCTTTATCTATATTATTATAACCCTCTTTATTTTTACCATCAAAATAGTTAATAAGATAATTCCTATTAATATTATTAACCCCACTATCTATGATAATATTATCACCCCCACTATTCATGTTAAAAACAATACTATCATCCATAATACCATCGCCCTTACCTTTATTGTTATAACCCTCCATATTATTGTTATTAAAATAGTTAATAAGGTAATTAGAATTAATATTATTAACCCCACTATCTATGTTAATATTATCACCCCCACTATTCATGTTAAAAACAATACTATCATCCATAATACCATCGCCCTTACCTTTATTGTTATAACCCTCCATATTATCGTTATTAAAATAGTTAATAAGGTAGTTCGAAGTAATATTATTACCACCACTATCTCCGTTAATATAATCGCCCCCACCATTCACGTTAAAGACACATGATTGGACAGAATTACAACCACCAGCATTGCCAAATAACTTACCAACACAGTCACCTATCGCGGCGCTCTCCATGGGTAACTGACTTCCATCCTCCGCAACCTGCTCCTGCGAACCCGCCAACTTACCTCCTAGCCAAGTTCCTTGCCGCTAAATTGAGGCCCTTGGTTGGTCATACTGAGTCCTTCGTCAAAGACTCGGCTTCCTTTATTGATGATCTAAAAAGGGTTAAGTTCGAGCCCGAGGACATTCTGGTAAGTTTCGACGTGGTCTCTCTTTACACCTGTATTCCTATCAATGAGGCCATGAAGGTGATTTACAAGCTCACCGACCATGATACGGCGAAATTGGTTGAGCTTTGCCTTACCTCCACCTTTTTCAGCTT